>JABASH010000796.1:0-33257 GCA_019776445.1 Tomocerus maximus | reverse complement strand
ATCAAATACGTGAAAAGAACTCGGATGTTTTCTTCAAAAGTTTATTTTATCTCGAGTTGATCGGCCCAAATCCGCCAACTAACTGTCAACTAACCGACAGGATTCTCCAAAATAAAAATTGTTGTAAATGGTTTAGGATCGCATGCTTTCTTTTTCGAATCAGGTATCTGTGATAAGAAATTGTTCATCTTCTAAGTAAATTATTGTCGGTAGGGGAGTCAATGTATTTTAGACATCCTGTGTATGATTAATTCGATTTTTCTATTGCGTTAGTTAAATTAAATTGACCGTGATAGGAGAACAGCTGAAAGATCATAGAGAATTGTGAGGGCAAAGAACAGGAAAGAGTTTAAAAAAAGTCATTGAATCCATGGCCTACCTAAACTTAAAACACTATAAAGTTATTTATATGCTGACAGAACTTCCACAAGTTCCACGCAATAAATTTCATTCGGGATATTTCTCACACATCCGGGATAAATTGGGGTTTACAAACAACTCCTGTTTGTTATCGTAGCTCAAATTAAATGTGTTAGGATTAGTGACCCCGTGGATTATTTTGGTTTATGTTGCCACCTAACTAAAAATGAATTAATTTGTATGCACACAAATACTCAGAAATTAGTGCCCGATTTTGTTTTTCTTTAGCAAAATAAACAATGAATGATAAAAGATAAATATCACTTTAATATTGACATAATAAAATTAAATATACACGGAATTAACAAAAATTAAACTGGACAACAGATTGATCAGCGTCGGCGTTTGATTTGGGATTTTGTGTAGTAGAGTCCGGTTGTGTTTTTATTGACGACAGAAGTGAAATAATCATTTGGATCCGCTGGACCGTAGTTTTCCAAGATTTTGGGCGTCACGTTTTGAGAGGCGGAGACGTAAGTGGGCGTCTTAGCCGTGGAGGACAGACCAGGGACATACACTGGAGAAATCCTTCCCCCTGGAGTCTCCATCTTGTCCGGGAGGCTCGTGATGCTGAAATTGTGTGTTTGGTAGTCTTGGCCAATATCGTAATTGTGCTCCACGGCAAATTGGAGAGGGCTCCCATTGCCATTATCATTCCCTGGAATTGGGTTGCTGGAACTGGAGGAAAAATTAGTCTGGAATATTGAGGAAGGGTTGATATTAACAGCCGGGGATTGGTAAATGGGCACTGGAGAAGTTGACGCAACATTTAAATTGGGTGGTTGTTGATAAGAATCACTGGCCCCAGAATAAATCGACCCGGCATTTTCTGGACTTAGATATCCCGGAATTGCATTTCCATGATAATGAGACCTTTGCTCCTCACCGGCAGAATATCCTTCTGGAGGATTTGGCCAACCTGGAAAATAACCAGTCCCGCTGGTTCCGCTGTCGAATGAAATGGAGTAAGAGGCAGGAGGCGAGGAGGGGGAAGAGGGATCATTGATGTAGTAGGGGGCTTCCCCCTGCTGCCCGGCTGTCATTGACACGACCACAGGTGGAGACGGAGTCGGAACTGAATTGCTCAAGTCGTAAAAGGTCTCAGGCGGGTAATTAGAGTAAGATAAGGGATTGTTGTAATTGCTACCCAACTGTGGACCAATGTTGTACAAGATAGACTGGGAGGAGGGATTATCGTAGTGGGATGATGGCAGGGATGGAACCGGGGATGGATTATCGTAAGAAGATGGTGGGGAAGGGCTATCGTAAGAAGTTGGCGGGGAAGGACTAGCGTAAGAAGTTGACAAGGAAGGATTATCGTAAGAATGGTAAGAAGGTGGCGGGGAAGGACTATCGTAAGAAGTTGGCGGGGAAGGATTATTGTTAGAAGTTGGCGAGGAGAGATTATTGTAAGATGGCGGGGAAGGATTATTGTAAGATGGCGGGGAAGGATTATTGTAAGAAGATGGGGACGGATTATTGTAAGAAATTGGCGGAGAGGGATTATTGTAAGAAGATGGGGACGGATTATTGTAAGAAATTGGCGGAGAGGGATTATTGTAAGAAGATGGCGGGGAAGGATTATTGTAAGAAGATGGCGGGGAAGGATTATTGTAAGAAATTGGCGGAGAGGGATTATTGTAAGAAGATGGCGGGGAAGGATTATTGTAAGAAATTGGCGGAGAGGGATTATTGTAAGAAAATGGCGGGGAAGGATTATTATTAGAAGATGGCGGGGAAGGATTATTGTAAGCTGAAGTTAGAGAAGGAGTATTATAACTGGAAGATTTCTGCGGATACCCCAGAGAATTGTATTCAATGTTCACTTGTTGAGGTTTCGCTGGATAAGTCGGCGTTGGCTGTGGGTAACTGCTTGCATAATTGTTTGTTTGACTGTATGCAGTTGTAGGGGCCGGTGGTTTGGAGTAACTGGAAGGATTCTGGGCGGGAGTGGGGTCGTAGTTCATGGATACAGCGGCGGGTTGGTAGGGACTAGCCGCAGTTGGAGCACTTTTGCACCTTTTTTTACATTTGGGTTTGTACGGAGTTGGTTCTGGTGCGGGGGCTGGAGTCGAAGCTTCAGTTGTATTTTTCGTACTTCCGTATTTCTTTGCTTTGGACTTCTTACCGCCCTTTTTACCGCTGTCTTTCCCGCCTCCACTCTCCCCTTTCTGTCCACCTTGTCCGTTGAAAGGAGGATATTTAAATGGAGTTGGACCGCTTCCTGGAAATGTTCCCGGACCCAATGGCCCTCCGAATATTCCATCATACGGAGGAAACCCGGGACCTGCGTAAAAATAATTCGAGCCGTCGTAAAAAATGGAGACGAGACTAGTTAAGTTTTCTAGTTAATGGTTTAAATACTTACCACCGGGGACGAAAGGAAATAGACCCGGGTTGAAAAACCCGCCGTTGCTGTACATTCCATACGGGAGACCCCAGAAAGGAAAAACGTAAGGAGGGAAGAATAATTTATCTTGTGCGGGAGTTTGCGCCACTTTCTGTTGAGGCACAATCGGTGACAGCCAGGATTTCCCCAAATTGGGTTGACTCCCAAAATTCTTGATATTTTGCATCGTATTTCCAGCCACAATTAGCAGTCCATTCAGGAAAACCGCCACAACAAAAAACCCCTAAGCAAAATTTGATAATTATTTTTATAATCAAAATCCGAAATTTTTTGTTAAATTGCCCGGGGAAATTAAAAATTATTATTAAAAACTAAGAAAATCGTCTACAATGTATGCTATCGGACATCGAGAATTTACGGCAAATAACAATCAAATTTGGAAATTGGGAAATGCTTTTAAAATATCTTGGTAATTGGTAATTGCTTTATTCGAAAGTCACATTTGTCCAGAGAATACATAAAGATTCTTATTCAACGTTTTTCGTCCGAAAATGGTTGCCGGTACGGTTACGGGAGATTGCTTTTGAAAATTCTCTCTATGTATCAAGAATAATGATTTGATTTACCTTGGACTGCATTTTGGAAGCACTAATTGATGATTGCTCCAATCGACGATAAAATCTGTAGGAGGATTTGAGGTGTTCAGCACGTTGATGTTCAGTTTTCGTGAGGAACTGAGGAGAATTTGATGAAAGGTAAACTGGGACGAGTGGCCTACTTTAATTAAAAGGCTGATGGGATGTAAAAATAAGTCGGCTATTATTGACCCAGAATATCTGCCTTCACAATCCTGTTCTATTCTTGTTCATCGGGTGTCCACCGTCCACCTGCTCTTCTGCTCACCAAGAATTGACCGAACTCCATCATCCCTTCAGCTCTTCATTGTATTATTTATAGAAAACTGGTATTATTTAGCTGTAGATTTTGATGGTTGAATTCCTAAGAACCGTTTTCATTCTACTACTAACTCAAAGTCAAGAAAATATAAAACTTACGGATTACTATAGAACTTAGTAAATGGTATACTTATGATTACTAATAATACCATTAATAAATATTATTTAACTAAATTGTTAAGGTTGCATAAAGAGTAGGATAACGAATAAGCGAATGAATTAACACAGTATAATCCTTCTAGGGCACAATTTTTCACCCAATGCTTTCAAATTGTTCTCAAGAGAATTTTCAATGCTGAAGGGAAAATAATTCTGAAAAGTCCAAGTCCAAAATCGGTTGCCGACAACTTCTAAGGGTAAATAAATTTCAGTTTTCGTTGTCGACAAAATTCTGACCCATGCAGGAAAATTTGTTCTCGGGTAAAAATCAAATTTTTAAGATTATTTTGGTAGAATTGGATGAAAATTTGTGAGCTAGATGGGGTTTTGATTGGTCATCTTCTCACAATAGGAAAGGCAGTCTTAATGAAATAAGAAAATGCAAATCGTCTAGAAAATCTCTGATCTATTTACAAATTGTGGCGGTAGGTATTTATTTCAGTCCAAGTATAAATCACTACAGAATTGTTTATTTGTTTAGCAATATTTAAACCGGGCATTAATTATTAAGAGGAGGTAGTGGGTCGGTGTCTTTAAGAACTTTGGGGGGAGGAGGGAAGGGTGGTACGGGACCTGCACAGGCTCGGTTCCAGACGCCTCCCAAGGGACCCACTGCGAATGAACACAGTAATGCACTTGAGAAGAATCCAAATGGAAGATTGACCCAGTGAGGAAACATCGGCGGTTGAATCATTCGGTCTTCTCCCGGAGTTTCTTCTTCTATGTCTCGCCGTGGAATTCCGATGACCCCACCCACTAACAATATCTAAGGACAGTTTGAGGCGATCACTTTAGTATATTTTATAATATGAAATATATTTTTGGAAACAATTCCTTAATTAAAAACACCACAAAATGTACTTACACTTAAAGCTGCACGTTTAATTATAATGCTTGGAAGCATTTTGAATCACAGTTAAAAATATCCGGTGACCCAGAAATATCTACTACGAGCTGCGGAGAAAATTAACCGAAGCCAAGTACTATTAATTGGATTCCAATTGAAAGCAGCTAGATGGATAGAGATTTGAATGGAAACTGCGACTAAACAGGTAGTAGACACAAAAAATAAACACAAATGCAGTTTAATTATTTTTATGTAACCAATTGTATTTATTTAAAATTTAATACTTTGGGTTTAAATTTGGATAGAAAGTAAGAGATCTCATGTTTGGTTTGCGTCTTGGAAAATATCAAAAATCAAACTGAGATGCAAAAGAGTAAAATGCCAATGCAAACTGCATTTTTGGACGCCTTAAATAGCCTGAAAGAAATCATCACTTTCCCTTATCTTAATCTGGAGCAAGGTCGACATGGTTTTCCTGTCATACATGTTCCTAATTTATTTTCGTATTTATTTTTCTATTTCCCTATTTAATTATTTATTTTCTATTTATAATTATTTTCATATTCGATTAATTATTCTCATTTTATTTCCCTAATTATTATGATATATTACATAAGTCTTAAATTTTTAATTAACAACGTTTAATGCGAGTTTTCAAGTTTCATACAAAAATATTCGTCAGTATTTTCCTGGTAATTTCAAAAATATAACAAAAATAGAGAATTTTTATAAAAATGTAATTATTTCTAGCGTCCGTAGCTGCTGCCGCCACCGTAGCCGCTGCCGCCTCCATAACCACCAGGTCCACCTCCAGGTGGACCTCCAGGTGGACCTCCGGGTCCACCGAATCCAGGTCCACCAAATCCAGGTCCACCGAATCCAGGTCCACCAAATCCAGGTCCACCGAATCCGGGACCTCCAATTCCTCCGAAAGGACCACCGAAAAATCCTGGTCCTCCAAATCCTCCGAAGGGACCACCGAAAAGGAATGGATTGTAGTAGAAAGAGGCTGAATATCCAAAAGGTCCAAGAAATCCTAAGCGATCTTCAGCCGGAGTTTGATTATCCCCGTCCAATTTCATCTTCGGAACATTTTCCAGATTTGAATTTAGTCTGGAGGCGACTGTTTGGTAATCGTAGGCTGTTCCTGTCTCTCCGTCAAAGATTTGGATGGGCTTCTTCTCTTTTTTGTCCAAGGAGGTTTTGGGATCCGGAATCGGGCTTCCCACCGCCAAGCAAACCACGCACAAAGTCTAAATATATAATATAATTTAATTTTCAGAACTGAAGTTAATAAACATTAAATAATAATTTCTGCAAATAATTGCAAAAATAAAGAGGGTATTAATAATAACGGAATATCATAATTATTAAATTCAGAAATAGTTGAATAAATATAAACAATTTCAAAAATTCTAATAGAAATTGATAATTTAAACATGAATAAATCACGGAAATAAGCAAATTCACGAATAAAATGAATTTAGATATAAATAAATTCAAAAATGAATAAATTCAGAAATAGAGAAAGTAAATGAATTCAGAATAAATTATACAGACAATAAATTTTGATTTTGTCTCTTACCAAAAAGAACTTCATATTTTGTGATTTTCCTTGTTATTAGATAAGAGTGCAAGTTGTGAAGTGTGGAAATGCATTGAAGAAGATACCTTATTTATAGGAGAACCGTTTAGCTGGACAGAGTCTTGATCTGTAACTCCTTCCCATGCTAAAAACACGATGAAGGTTAAAAAGTGCAGCTACGACTTCCGATATGTCAACAATCCTTCGTCCCACCCTCTGAGAATCAACATTTACAATTATAGATCCACTGCAACAATAATTATTATTATTAGGATTCGTCTATTGGCATTACTACTCACTCAATTTTCAAAGTCAACGGAATAAAAACAACCGAGCTAAAAATAGTTCAGGACTTTATTTTGTCAAGGGATTGTCAAGAAACTCAAGGGCACCTCTTTCGTGGCCTTAGCCATACCATACCACACAAGTTTGTTTTAAGGAATTACGCGGAGTACACGATTTACTTTCAGTTTCAATGCACAGACACTTATTAGTGGGTAGGTACTTTTCTATACTTCACCTAAGGAGAAACAGGGTTTCGGTCATGGGAAAATTATTTATGCATTTGAACAGTTGGCTAATGGTATTGGCTGCGATATTTGTTGAAAAAATTTGGATTAGGTACCCATATACTGGCCTAGCCATTTATTATTTCTAAAACATCTCTGCCAGTAATTTAGTAATTTTTCTTTTCTTACTACTAGAAATAAATATTTTTTTAATAATATATAGTGTAGGTGCTTAAATATTTTTTTACAGTTAACGACTGTTCACGTGAATATTTTGTCACCATTTTGAAAAACTAAGGAAATATTCAAATATCTCTATGTAATAACAATAATTTTTTGTATCCATATCTGTTGCATGGAATAACTCCCCAAAATGCACAATATTGGTGCCTAAACCTTTCGAAATTCTTAACAGTTCTGGGAGCCCTAGTTTCATAAAGGAGCTATTCTACATCGTGAAATTTTATTAATGCTTATAAGTTGAGCTATTTTGGGAGAAAATGCTAGAACAGACAATTTTGAAAACCCTGTCCCGTTTGCCTTCTCAAGGCTTGCTTACTACTAGATGCTACTTGTTAAGAGTGGAAAAGGTCTTGTGAGAACGAAATAAATATTATGACAATCAGTAGGTCAGTAATTTCAGGTACCTACCCCTTTGTTATTATTGTATATTTTTATAGTATTGTGCTTAGTATTATTATTATAAATTACATTAGGTGATATGGTCAGAAATGGTAGAGATGGGATGATGTAAATTGTAAGTCTCATTTCACTTTATTACAAAGAATATCGGCAATTTCGTCATTATTTCATTTGACTAACTATTACAAATAGATTCTACTAATTGATATTTGTATACTCACGAAGTGTTATCCATTTCATTCATGTAGTTTTTTAATATCCCATCTGTACTCAATAAATTACGTCAAAGCAAATTCTCGAGAAATGTCTAGAATTCCAACAGAAAAAGGAATTCTGAGCAGATCAGACCAGACCAGATCAGACTAACAATTTCTGCAGACTCTACTCTGCAGGACGTCACTAGTAACAATAATTAAACAGGTACACCTAATACAATAACAAAGTAGCGGCACTGCTTAATGCTAGGCGAACTTCTATTGAACTGGCCTGGATTGCCAAGTGCAAATAAAGCAAAGAGGATTAAATAAATTCCGTAATTCTAATTAAATATCTAAATAGCCACTCTTCTCATCTCTAATCCTTCGAGTATAGAAAGTATTCGAAAAATACATCAATAAATCATTTACACTATTATAATATTATTACTTTACGTTAATCCTTTCTTTATAGCTCTCTCTCTCTCTATTAAATTGTAACACAATAATATATTAATATAATATAGCTACAAACAAATAAACTGGCTCCACTAAATAAACCAGACCTGCCTGACTTTTAAAATAATAAAATTTCTGGCTATTACAAGGTAATAATAATATAACGAAAGCTCTGGCAAATCCTAAACCAAAACTACAAACTAGGAGCAGTACTAAATCGGGGATTTGCGTGCAAAAACATTTATAAAACTTTACAACTCATGTTTGTTATTATTTATAATTTAAAATTATAAATCTATGGAAAATGTTGTATCTTTTGAGATATTTAATGACTGTGCTGATTTTACAGTGAGATTTATAAATAAGCTTTAATTTACAATAATTCTATTGACACGCAAAAACCCAGTAAATATAATTAATGACTTGAGGCTTTGGGAGATAAATGGTGTAAATGCAAATATAGGCAAGTGAATATCTGAAAGTCAAGTCAGAACAGAGCGCCGTGTCAACGTGTGAGCTTTTTCTCAAGTCACATAAAAAATTAGCAATAAGCGCGATTGGACTAGTTCAGCAAATCTCAATGCGGACATCGAGTTTAGATTCACATCTATTCAAGAGTATTAAATAAATAAGTAAATAATACTTAAATTAACACAAAAAAGCAATAATTACAGACATAATAGGTACGTATAAAAACATGGCTAATATTTCAATACTTTGTTTTTGTTTTGTGGTGAGTTGCACAGTCTGTGCTTTGTTAATGAATTTCTATCAGGAATAAAATCCCTTCAAAATACACGAAATCAACTGGCACTGGGTTAACTTGAACTTGTAGCAAAGCATTACCTACAGACGTAATTACAACTTATTAATTAATTAGTATAATAATATTCTGGTAAAATGAGTGCCCAGGGATTGGTCTTCTTCATTTCACAACATGCGGCAAAATAAAGTTTCCAAAGATTTTGTATTGTAAGGGCGGGCGGGCGGGCGGGTAGGTGGCTGAATACAAATAGATTCGGAGGTCTCTGGTGGCAGTGGGCGGGCTTGAGGGGGTTGCTTTGTGATTTGGTGAAATGCAAAGAAATTCAGCTTCTTCGTGAAGATCACAAAATATTGAGGAAATTATTATTTAATCCGTCGTATGGGGATTCGTGTAACTGAATCCTTCGAATTGGGATTGGTCCATCGAACGCAAAATATCCTTGTCCACAGGGGTAAGTCTTGCGGCTTCTTTTGTAAACGTCGTGTCAAAATACTGAACGTCTAATGAGTGTTTCTGCAAAATAAATTCAATATTTTAGTTAATTAATTCTTTAAAAATATTTATCAAAAATTAAAATGATATTCCATAAGTTAAAATTACCAATTTAGGAGTAAAGGGTGGCTTAAGGTCACGTATTTCCAGTCTTTCCCAGTCAATGGGCTGGAAGAATGGCTGCTCCTTTACATCCCCATGAGAGCAGCCGACTGTTCCCAATCTCTTTGAAGAATCCTTCTCCAACAACTGTTATCAAGCAAATATTTTTTTTAGCTTATTTTCATAAAAGATTTCGCATATTTAGGTAGAGAAATTTAGAATACATTTTCAAACATTCTTCAAATTAAAGAAAGTTGTCTTTAAAAAATCCAAAAACAAAAGAATAATCTTAGAAGGAGCAGGGAGGGATGCAGATAATTTGGGGGACAACAATAAATATTAATACTTAAGAGACAGTTTAATTGTTTCCAACAGACTTGGCCCTATAACCTTTAGAGATTTACAATTCTCCTCTCTAAAGAATTTAATGTACAATTACACACAGAATGATACTATAAGTTATCTAAACTATAGTAGACTAAATAATAATAAACTGTCCTGGCTATTTTATCATTATATTTAGTCATAGACAATTAATTCTTGTAGTAACTACAGATAGAAATACTGCCAAGACTTACTTTTTACTACAGGGTCGCAGAAAGG
The DNA here is from genome assembly GCA_019776445.1 of Tomocerus maximus. Taxonomy (NCBI): domain Eukaryota; kingdom Metazoa; phylum Arthropoda; class Collembola; order Entomobryomorpha; family Tomoceridae; genus Tomocerus; species Tomocerus maximus. The sequence goes on along the minus strand of JABASH010000796.1, from coordinate 23,173 downwards.
GAAGATAAAATCGTCTCAAAAAGACAACATTTTTATTAGTCACGTTTTCACTCGTGCATATAATAAATCTAGTAAATGTATAAATAGTTTTAGTAATCAACTTAAGAAAAAACAAATGTTATTGCAAATGCAAGTAAAAATTGTAAACAATTAGAATTAGAAAATGAAATTTGTAATTACTCATGCATTGAATCAGCTGCAACTATAAGATTGGACTGTATATTTAAAGAATTACTATTCCTAAATGAGGAAATTGCCAATTGTTTATAATAATTTGAAAATATGGGGGTAATGAAGGATAAAGACAGATTTCTTTATTTTAAAGATGGAAAAATAAACTGGACACTCCTAATTAAATACAGAATAATACAGAAAAAGAGGGATACCATTTCGAGGATCTTCTTGGCCTCCTTGCTGAGAAATCTGGGGTAGTGGACGGCTTCATTGCAAACAGACCAAAACAATTCATCCTCATCACTGCCACTGAATGGCGATTGCCCAATGAGCATCTCGTACAGCAAAATCCCAAAGGCCCACCAGTCGACACATTGGTTATACCGGAGACCTTTAATTATCTGCGCAATTACAAAAACAGGAATTAATTACAAATACAAACTATGATGACTCAAATGATCTAAATGCAAACCTCAGGGGCCATGTAGTCCGGCGTCCCACAAAACGTATCCGCCGTCCTGTCTAAATAAATCTGCAGTTTGCACATTCCAAAATCTGCAATCCGGATATGACCCTCGAAATCCAGCAAAATGTTGTCTAATTTCAAGTCTCTGTAAATAAAGGGAAATCAAAAAAGTAAAATGAGAGTTTTCAGCTAAATCATAAAAAACAAAAAAGTCACTAACCTGTAAATGATTCCTTTTTTGTGTAGAAACTTGAGTCCAGAAACAATTTCTGCAGCATAAAAGCGGGCACGCTCTTCACTAAAGCGACCGGATTGTTGAATATGAAACATCAGGTCACCTCCATTCAGGTATTCCATCACGAAAAATAAATGAGACTGCAAATATAAAATAACACTGTTTACTTATTTTATATAGCTCAGGTTTGAATGACTATTCTTCGTCTATTCTAACGAAATATTGGAAATCCCCCCAAACTGTTATATTATTTCGGTGAATAAAGTTATAAATAATATAATTTATTTGCTTGGATCTCAATCATGGAAAATTATGCAAAATATTGACTAAAAGGAGACGAGACAGCTCTGCTTGACGCCACATTGCTCTTGTTTATTTTTCTTTTGTTTGCCAACCAAACGCTTTCAAGGAATATGACGTTAGCGAGTAAGTGACCTTCTGGTTTCATGCAAAATATTCAATATAAAAATATCTCAAATCTCAAACATCGTTGTCCACAACCAAAAAGCCACATTTACCTCAGTTGCCAAAAAATAAAAAAACATTTTTAGTTCTACGTACTGATAAAAATACAAATGAAGGTTCATGAAAAGTATGTTTAATGAAAATAAAGATAAGATCTCCGACCGACAGGAAAAAATATTTACAGTAGAATTGGCACATCCACATCCACCCAAAGAGTAATAAATGTACATTCGTACTTTCGGGTGCTATGAGAAACTTTAAATAAAAGTTTCTTCAAATTAGAATTATTAAATGAAAATTAAATTTCAATTTAACCTTTGTAATACTAAATGAAATTTATTTCCTACATTTCCTAGCCCAATACATTGAAATAAATAAATGGCTGATGAAATAAGAGGAATGTTTCCTCGGGTCACGCCACATTGGTTGTCTGTCATGCGAGATCACGAGAAAGAACAAATGGAATCGTAAAAGGCGTAGGAGTGAAAGAAACAAAGAAACCCGGAGTTGCGGAGTTAATCAGGGAATCTAATTCTTTTAAGCGTTACCTTGTCCAAGTACGTTCTATTTGTTTAGTCTAACCCTGCACGACCACGCAGGAGTAATATAAATAGCATAGTGCATACTTAAATCATTATTTTCCTAATGGATAATTATGAAAACTATTCCAGGACCATATACCTTTCTTAGTTAAATAAATCGGTGAGTTTGACTCAAGTAGCAGTTAAGTTATAAAAAGTGTAAGTAATGACACGAGTTATTTTGAGAGCTCTATTTTGGAAGTAAATCAAATCCGCCATTTTGATCACTTAGGTACTTTTTTAACTAAATGCCTTCCTCTAGGCTCTGGAATAGCATTCGACTTAAATCCTCACTTAATCCTTTGATGGCTTTTCTCAACTTGACTTAAAAAATTGAGGATATGAGAATTAGGCGATTTAGACATGTAAAATAATCGTCGTTACTATTTAGTTAAATGTTACCAAGGTTTGTTTTTCTGCCCATTTTGGCAAGCGTGAGCGTGTCACGACTATTCTTAGAATTCGCGGAGGAACTTCATGATATGCAAATAACTGGCTAATAAGTCATAGGTATACACGCCACACTCTTAAACACTAACAAGTCATTTCTCCGCTTAACCTGCCTCGACTATTTTTAGTCTTAGATATCCCAATTAAAATATGTACTGACAACTGACTCTTTGATATGGTTTATAAATAATATTAATACTACTCCCCGATTTACGCCGACAGTTGAATAACCCGTACTCACCTCAGTTTGAAAAGTACAAAACAAATGGCAAAGGTAAGGGTGACGAGATCCCATCAGGAGGACTTTCCGTTCTATCATTGTACACTCCACATCATCATCCTCCAGAACGACATCTTTCTTCAAACATTTTATGGCGAAATACGAATCCGTTCCTTTCAACTCCGCCAACAACACCTGTCACACATTTTCATTTTTACTTCACTATCAACCAACTCTAAAAACTCAATTATATTTTTAAGTACACTTTAAACTTAAAATTGGAAACTCTGTAGAATAATCATCTTTTATCATCATCATAGGAATAGGGAGGGAGTCAAGGGAGGTAGACAACTTCGATGATTGTATATTTGTATAGAAAAGAGAATATTTGTATTTACTTGAGAACACAACAATTCTGACATTCATTAATCTCCGCAACGGAACTTTCCGGCAAAAACAAAAGATTTCTTTTCGCGAAAACGGGTAAAAACTAGGAACCTAATTTCATGAAAACGGGTAAAAAATAGGAAATTAATTTCATGAAAACGGGTAAATTAGGAACTTAATTTCATGAAAACGGGTAAACTAGGAACTTAATTTCATGAAAACGGATAAACTAGGAACTTGATTTCATGAAAACGGGTAAACTAGGAAGTAGGAACATAATTTCATGAAAACGGGGGAAAATTGTTTTTGACGCTAAAACGTAAAAATATATTTGAATAACGTATGGAGATGATGAAGAAAGATAAAACTCACCTTTCCAAAACTTCCTTTTCCTAGAACCTTTAAGAACTGGAAGTCTTCGACGGCGTATTTTCGGTATTTGGGACGACTTTTGACAGGGCATATTTTATTGAGTAGTATTTTGTCTTCGTCAACTTCTTCGTCGTCACTGATTGGCGGGGAGGGCATGCGGCGGTGGCTGCTGGACGAGGTCCCCGCACTCAAAGTGCTACTGGAACTTGTACTAGTTGAACCTTCTGAAATAACCGGGAATGAAAACGGTGAGTAATCACAAACAGTTTGAACGTCCCGCCAACATGTAAAGCATTAATTTTACAACACTAAAGCTTTATGTTAATTGGGTGGAATAAGAAAGCACTCTAGTTTTTGTCCGACTCATTAAAAGTGCTTTAATTACGGTGTTAAAAAGGAGGAAAAGAATTTCGGTTTGTTTTGTCTTACTGAGGCTACCTTTTTTGAGGGCACACAGCGCCTCGGCTAACAGTTTCTGATTCACTCCGCATAAATTCGGCATGAAAATCTCACATTTGTGGTGGCAGTTTACATTACACACTATCCGGTCGGTCAGTACACAAACAAATCATCACAAATCAATTATCATTTTCACTTTTAACATCATGGATTATTTTCTACCAGAGAAGTGCCACCAAATCAGATCACATATCACATCATTCTGTCGTAGATATCTTAGAAGTTAAAAAACTAAAGAAAATCCGTGAAAATCGTCGCTTAAGCCTAGTTTATATATTACGAGTTTAGCAAAACTATCATTGAATTGGAGAATAACGACATGATACCATTAAAATAGTTGAAAACTGGGTCATATACAAATGAAAGTTTTTCTATTTGTGGAAAAACTTCGCTTTAATTTAAGAACTTCAAAATTCTGGTTGCCATTTCTTCAGACGTCATAAGTAAGTCATAAATCATGTACCTAATTGCCATTATCATAAGTACGATGCGATTGCCTAGCAGATGGTTAAATGGTTATATTTATTATGTCATCCGGATATGTAAGTACCTTGACCTGGAGAAAAATATCGAGATACTTTAACTTAAAAAGCATTATTTACATTGCCGAGTGCTGATACATTTTTTTCGCCAGCAATATTTAATCAGCAGTTATTATTATTACGTGAATTTAAATTAATATTTCGACAATCGTTTTCAAATTGTCCTGTATAACCATTCCCACATTTATCTTGAAAACAATGTAGAGAAAGATTTTCTGTTTTGTAACAGAATGGAGAATTTTAGACCAAGATGCACCGGGTCTCTATAATATTATAGACTCTACCCAACAGAAATTGAGCAAGATTGATATGCATTTAAATTAAAACGTAAGAAAATGGACAATAGACCGCGAGAAACTCCTATAAATGTGGCACACATTAAGGGAGAGAGTGCGTGGTCACCCGGGAAATTATAATTAACAACTGATGAAGAAAATATGACATGCCTGATCGAGCAGTTGAGGTGGAGGAATTAGAGGAGGAGCTGCTGGAGCTTGAACTGGAGCTACTCGTCGAATCTCTGGTGGAAGTCAATAACTCATCCTTCACACTGTCACTTTTCAATTTCAAATCCACATCTGCAAGAACCAAGTCCGCCTGAGCAAAAGATTTGACCAGTTTACTTGATGGTGTCGAAGAAGAGTCCGAGTCACTGCTGCTCTCTTCCGAAGAAGAAATATTTTTCTTGATGACCGAAGACTTCTCTTTTACTGTTCCCCGTTTTTTCGGAATCCCCCTCCGTTCTTCTTTCTCCTTCAATTCCATCGGTGATGATGGCGGAGTCTCAATTGATTTCGGACTCTCAACTTCTTTAGGACTCTCGATTCCTATCGGACTCTTGATTCCTATCGGACTCTGGATTCCTTTTGGACTCTGGATTCCTATCGGACTCTGGATTCCTTTCGGACTCTGGATTCCTTTTGGACTCTGGATTCCTTTCGGACTCTGGATTCCTTTCGGACTCTGGATTCCTATCGGACTCTGGATTCCTTTCGGACTCTGGATTCCTATCGGACTCTGGATTCCTATCGGACTCTGGATTCCTATCGGACTCTGGATTCCTTTCGGACTCTGGATTCCTTTTGGACTCTGGATTCCTATCGGACTCTGGATTCCTTGTGCTAAAATTAACGGAGAATTCCCCGTTTCCAGTGCAGTGTTCGGTTTTGGAATGATTTTCTCCTCTGTTGTGACCTGGGACAATTTCGGTTTATCAGTAACAGTTGGACCACCCGGCGGTGATTTGTTCACCGTGTTTGGAATTGTATTCTCTCCTTTTAATTCTTTTACCATCCCTGAGATTCCTTCATTTCCTTTAGTGTCAGTTGTCTTCGGAATGACCTTTGGTTTAACCTTGTCAGCATCCGAAATCTCTTTCTTCGTAGGAGACCCAATTGCACTCTTCGTTTCTAAAGGTTTCTTTTGTACTGTCGATCCTCCAGGTGAAGTTTTCACCTCCTCCGATTTTACAGCATTTTCTTCTATTTTTGAGTGTATTTCTAATGGTTTTGGAACTTCTTTCGATTTAGTTTCCGCCGGTTTTGGAACTTCTTTAGGTTTAGCTTCCGCCGGTTTTGGAACTTCTTTTGGTTTAGTTTCCACCGGTTTTGGAACTTCTTTCGGTTTAGTTTCTACCGGTTTTGGAACTTCTTTTGGTTTAGCTTCCACTGGTTTTGGAACTTCTTTCGGTTTAGTTTCCACCGGTTTTGAAACTTCTTTCGGTTTAGCTTCCACAGGATTTAGGACTTCTTTCGGTTTAGTTTCCATCGGTTTCTGAACTTCTTTTGATTTAGTTTCCACAGTTTTTGGGAATTCTTTTGTTTTTTCTTCTGTTATTTTAGAAGTTTCCTTTGTTTTATTATTTTCTCCAATTTTCGGTTTTTCAGTTTTCGGGGGTTGTGGCTGTGCGATTGGCTGAACGCTTAAATTAAATGTTTTATCTATTTTTCCTGGAGTTTCAACAGTTTTGATCGGCGAGTCGACTTTCTTGGCTGGGATTTCCTTTGGTTGACTTTTAGCTTTCTCCACCAAGTTTTCGATTTTCTTTTCAAGTACCTTTTCCTCGGATTTCGCTTTTTCTAAATTATTCAGATGCATTTTCTTGGCCAAATTGACTTTTGTTGTTGGGCTTTCCGTCGGTTTCGCAGTTCCGTCATTATTTGCAATGTTTTCAGCAGGAGAATTAATCTCCTTTTCCTCACTGGATTTTAATGATGCGGGAGAGCTAGGAATATTTTTCTGTAAGAAATTCTTCCGAACTGGAGACAAAGCTTCTTTTGGAGAATCTACTTTGGATATCATCTTGGTTCCCTCCGGTTTCTTGACTTCTGAATCTTTAGTTTTGTTTTCAGCTCCTTCCGTTTTGGACGGAGATTTGTCATCTTTAGTTTCAGACTGCCCTGGAGATTTTTTATCTGTAACTGTCGTTGAAATTTCTTTTGATACTAATTTTCCCGGGGTAGAACTTTTTTCCTGAGATTTTGAAAAACTAGAATTTTCCTCGCTGGACTTGGGTTCTAATTTTACATCTGCAATTTTCTCGACTGGACTGGATGAGCTGGACTTGTCGGTTATTTTAGTACTTGATACTTTATCCAAGGGAATGGAAGAGTTGACTTTTCCGTAAGAAGGTTTCACTTTCTCCACTGGACTGGAACTACTGGATTTTTCATTAATTTTAGAGAATTTATCTGTAGGACTGGAGGAGCTGGATTTATTTTCTGTGGTTTTAGCAACTGCTTTATTAAAAGGTGGAGTTTTCGGAGACATCGGTGCACTCACTGGAGTTTTCGGGGACATTGGTCCGGGACTACTCTCAGAAGATTTATTATTCGTCGCTATTTTCATCTGTAACACATTTTTCTTTAAGAAGAAGTTTTGCTCAGCTGTTTTCGGTGGAATTTTATCTTTATTTTCTTGAACAGTTTTTGTTTCTGGTTTCTTGTCTTCGGATTTATCCGTTGTTTTGTCAGTTTCTTTACTTTCAGAGTCCAACGAACTGGATTTATTATCCAGCTTTAACTTAGGAGTGAGTTTTCCAGTGATGTCTGTCATTTCCAAAGAAGCAGAGCGAAGATCCGCCAATTTCGGTTTAATTTTCTCCAGGGCGCTCGGCTTTATTTGTTTCTCAGTCATTACTGCACACTGACTTTGAACAACATTTTTCTGATGAACGGGAATCAACTTTGGGAAGTCGGAAACAACCTTTTTCTTCTTTTTCGGTGTTTTTGCCATATTGACTTTGGTATTAACCGAGACTGGAACAGGGACGAGGACTGGCGCCAAAGGCACCATGACCACCAAATCACTTTTGACTTCCGGGACACTCCCTTCATCTTTTTCTTCGGCGATGATCTCTTGTAACACGTTTTTCTTCAATGTGGCCTTTAAGGCCTCTGGATCGATAAGTCCAATGGCACAATCGGTGATATCCGCCTCAAGAGACGCCCGGCGACTTTTCACTGTCCGTCGTAAGTTCAAACTTTCTGCATAGTTTGCGAGGAAATTTTTTTCAAAGGCGTCGTCGACTTCCGGGGTTAACGGCTTGTCCACAAGAGCCGATTCAACTTCAGATCCGATATCCGTCGGGAAGAAAAACCGTTTTGTTTGTTTCCGTGTCAGCCGACAGGTTTGTGCTGCTAAATGAGCTACATCCGCTTTTTTAATAGTTCCCGATGTTTTCCTTTTCTTCGGTTTCTTTTCTGCACTCGAATTTTCATCGTCAGAATTTTCGGCAGTTGAACCCTCCAATTTTTTTTCAGCTTTATTTATTTTCTTGGTGATTCTTCTCTCTAATTCGGTAAGAACTTTCTTTTCCTCTTCCAAAGTAACTTTTTCATCGTCTGCACTCGCTTTTTCGAGTGCGACATCAGTCTCTTCAATTTCCTTTTTGACTTGTTCTTGTTGCTTACGAATGTCATTCAGAGTCGGGCGTCGGTATCCCGAATATTTTTTCTTTTTGCTGAGAATCATAAACTTTTCGCGGAATTTATCTCCCGCCGCTTTTGGTTTCGGTCTTTCTGGTCCACCTTCCAAATACGGGTTTTCTTTCAAGTGTTTCGTCTGAATCCGGATGACAGTCCTCCCACGCCGGATAGTTCCGAACCCATTTTCATCACTCCCTCGACTAAGATCTCCAGGTGTGGCTGTTTTCCTTGGAGTTGTCACATCAATATCTTCTGTATTCCATATTGCGGGTTTTCGTGATAAAAAATCGTGTGTTGTGTTGGGAATATTTATCACAGGAACGTAGGTTCGGATCGGTGATCGGAAATTCGAAAGTGAATGTTCGGAGATAGTTTGAAGGGGCATAGATGAGGAACTGTATTTTTTCGGAGTGTAGTTACCGTACAAACTACTGTAGTTGAGGTAAGAAGGAGATGTGTTGTAAGTCCCAAGTCCCATTCCCCCCAAGTGGTACATGGGGGAACGAGACAAACTCGCACTGCTCCCATAATCATGACGACCCAAGATCAACGAAGAGTTGAACGAGCCCGGAATGTACGGACTCGAGTAGCTGCTGTAGTTATTCCGACTGGAGTACGACATTGTCAAATTTTACGTAAAAAAGTAGGTACACTCTTAGAAAAAAATTCACTGCGAACCGAGGTAAAGTATTTTTACTCCAATCACAGTAAATTGAAATTCATGTCACTTTATTAATTGTATGCGTCATTGCACGGGAATATCCACAATATCAACAGACGAGAGACGAATTGACACAGATCGAGTGCAAATTGTAGACAAATCGGGATCAGTTGAAAAGGAGATGAGCAGGTCGGGATATTTGCAAAGATTGAAACTGAAGACTGCAAGGAGTGAAGAGAGTAGACGAAGTGGGGATTACCATGAGCAAGAAGAACACAATCAACTCCGATGCAGGAAACGGGTTTGGCATTGCAAATGATCAAGTTCTCTTCTGCTCTACTCCGTATCTGAGATTATTTAAGGGAGAGGCGGGTATAATGTGTAAAGGAGTGCAACTCCACTAAGTACAATGTCCGTAGGTAATTTAGTTGCCCGAGTTCAATTCAAGGACTCGAAACGCTGAACGTAGTTTATTAGTTCTTAGCACTAGGCTCTCGTTTTGGCTCTCACTATTTTCAGACTCGGGATTAACCGAACCGGCACAATTCTTGAGACAATCTACTTACTTACATTCGCCAGAACAATGCAACTTACGTTATTTACTTTTACTTTACTGGCAGCACAGCGTGACATGCGATGGCAATGGCAACTCGCATACACCTAAATAAATTGTCACCATTCAGAGACCACCTGACCTGACGATAAGTTGACTTAAGCGTTGGTTGACTAATTAGTGCTACCGTGCCGCTCCTCTCCTCACGACACACACTCTGGTTAGCATTAACATCTTGACACGAATTACTTTGACTACTGCGTCTACTCTAATAATATATACAACAAAAAGATCTGTGTATATGAATTCTGACTTCCCACACAGGATTATCGCTCCATTGACTTTTTCATTGACAGTCCCTGTGCTCACTAACTTCATTCACGTAGAACAGCCAAACTTTTCACATGCCACATCAACGTTCAAAATATCTATTAATTGGTCCACTGTTTTAAATACAGGTCGTCACTTAAACCTTGACCGATATCTCACAATTAACACACTGAAATATCAGACACAGCATAGTGAAGACCGGCTTTACTCAAATTGTAGTAAATTATATTTTCTGGCGAATTTAACGTTATGGTGTACATACTTAATATTTTTAGCGTGTAGTAATTATGAAGTCTGGTCAAACTTTTTCACAAACCAGCAGCAGAAATTCAAAAGGCTATAAAAAGAATTCCCAATTTCGTGATGGTGGGGAAAATCCAGTCACACGACACAGTAGTTCTAGATATAGCAGATTTTGTAGTTTGGTTTAAAAAATAATAAATAATATTATTATAAGTTGTCTGTGGGGCAATGTTGACTCAAGAGTGTGAGTTTGGCTGTGTCGTTAGTGAATCTGTTCAGGTTGGATACTAATTTCCTTTTTGCTGGCAACAAGAAAATTCACTCAGTCGGGATTAAAAATCAGAGGCTTTCACTGATTCTCTATAGACTTAGAATTTCGTCTGGCTTTGTTTGGCTTTCCCTGCTGTTCTGCAGACTGAGTGAGGAGAAGCCAGCTCACTTTTTTTTCTGTTAGTTAGGTTGGAGAGTTATAAGCAGTAAGTCGTAAAGCAAAGTTTCTAAAGATTGCCAAAGGTCATCGGATTAAAATAAACAGACGTGCTTACCTATATTTATCTATTTATATGAATTAAACTAATGCACATGACTCCGCTCCTCACTCACGTTGATTGTGTTCATTTCACCCATCTCAATCTCAACTCAACGGGCATCCGAAATCTTCTCGCACCCCCGAAATTTTTTAATTGTTTTCTCTGCGTGTCAAACACGTCCAACAAAATCATCTATTTTTCTCATAAACTATTTTTTAGTTCCTAATTCCTACCATATATGCACAGTATCCTCAATAGACTTATTCAAAAACTCGTAAGAAATTAAATTGCCGCCAACCACTTCCAATTAAAGGACTAACTTTTATAGTTAGTAATGAGTACAGGGTAATTAATTCGCAATTAAGCTCGACATCAGTGATTCCCCCCAGGAATCGACCATCTTATAAAGTAGGTACCCAGATTTCCCGGCTACAATTTCGCCAAAACGCACAATTTTTTTCAATTCCCAGACCTCGCTAAGGTTTTTAATATAATTTAAATTACAAAGAAAACGATATTTTAAATTAAACCAGAAATTCTTCTGGTTTAATTTAAAATATCGCAAAAATTCTTGATTCTTTCGGCGAGACTGTTATCGTTATTGAGAAAGAAAGTTGTTCCCGAAGATTTCGGAGTGGCGAATGTGAAATTGAGAATGTGGTCGCAATATGTTAGCGAGATTGAAGATTGAATCGGAACTCGTGCTATAGCTTATGCACCAAGTGGGTGGCTATTTACGCCAATCTGTCTGCCAGTAACGGCTAGAGGGGAAAATAAAACATTATTTTGCGTCTTCTCGTGCAGTCCTCGACTTTTCTGCTGATGCAGAGAGCCAAAATGTGTTTCAGCCCGTCTAATAATTAACTATATGTATCTTTCTATGTTTAGATTAGATTCATCGCTGATCTAATTGACACAACTACATTTCATTAAATCCTGTACATTATGCTTATTATTTCATCATTATCACAACCAACTTCCTCCAACACACAATCCATATTGCCTAATTTATTTAAGTATCAACACGAATCATTAAATCATTCGCTGCGGCTAATTTCATTTGAGACTCGGTCGTTAAAAAACATTATCTCTTTCCTTAATACTCAAAATGATGATTACTGTCTGAAACTGGGACACTAAATACTGTTCACAAAACACTTAAAATTTAACCGAAAATAATAATAAAAATGCAATTTCTAAATGTTATAAAATAATTGTTGTCAATTATAATTTTTATAAAATCTTGGTACCCAACCCCAGTATATTTTAAGATAAACCTTTTAATGAATATAATATGGTTAAAGTTCTTGTTTTATAATGTCTTTCTTCTATAGCCTGAAAAATTAAAATTGCAACAAATATAAACAACTGAAGTGACTAGTGACAGTACTTACTTATTTTTGCAGAATTCAATCTGGGTTTTAGCGTGTAGCGGTCTTAAAAACTAGCAATTTCTGTAATGTTTAAGTATTGTGTTTATTTTATTGAATTCACAGGATTTAAATTGGGTGTTTGTCATTGGCATTGCTATTTTGCTAAGCCAAAGATATTTTTCGTGAAATGAATGAAGAGGCAAGGCGAAGGCTATTTTCATTGAGCCGTAGCAGTTACAAATTCTGCAGGCCTGGCTGGATTACAACAAAATAAATCATTGAGACTATCATAATGAGGTAGGAGGTGAACTGACTGAGGATAAAGATAAAGACTGTAATCAGACAGTCACAGAAAAATAGTGTCTCCATATGTTCTGCCCGTGCGTGTCTTTTTGCAACTGTCACATTCAATGATGCCAAAACCCGCTCTATAGCTCCGTAATTAAATTATAGTCCCTAATCAAAGTCATCTACGATTTAGAAGATAAGGGAAATCTGCCGTCGACTAATCTAACTGCTTTGTGTCTTTGGAATTAAGACATCTTTGTAATTAGACTTTATTAATTTATTGTTAGAATGTCCTTGTGAAAAGCAAATCGTTTCTTCGACCTGCCAATTCGTGTACATCGTTATCCTTCCAACTTTTTCTTTCATTCTATGAAATTAAAATTCACTCTATAAAATTAAAACGTTTTTGGAAAAGTCAGAATCTTACATTTCAAATTCAGATTCCTATTCATCCGTTAGTCCTGTAAAATGATAGAGAAGGAACCCAACTTTTTAAAGCTTATTTATTACATCAGCCTTTTTTGTAATTTTTCGATAACCGCTACAGATACAACGACCATCCATTGGGTAGGTCCGATTATTGCGATTCAAAAATTTGACATTTATACTATAGTTTCATATTCATATTCGGCAAACAGAATTCCATATGTTGAATAATATCATGTTATGGACAGACAAGAGTGACAAATCATTTCCACAAAGTAGTATCCTAAGTTCCTACGTAATTCTTAAATATGGAAATCTGTGTCGTCGTGTCTTGTCATGTCAAGCCACGAGGAATTGACTCTAGCCATAACAGTAATCACGAAGTAATATTATAAAACGGAATCGGATTCGTTTTTGAAACAACTGTGGCGAATCGGCCATGCCACATGCTGACATTTCACATTGAAACTTCTCACACACAGCCCTCTCATATTAATCATTCTTGTAATTGAAATTATCTAGTAATTCGGATTCTGGCAAATCTAGTACTTCATAATATTACATATAAATACTTGACTTGACGATACCAACAACAATATTTATTTCTCTAGAAGTGCCACTTTAGATAAATAGGTCACTTACCTACCTGTATATTCTAGAATTGTTTATTTTAATTTTTTTAAACTTTCAAAAGTGATTTATTTATTTATTTACATCCATTTATTATACATAATTTTTCTCTTGCTTACAACTGCAAAGTAACATTTGTGATCTGAATGAATAATGAATTCCTTCGAAAAAACAAAAATTGAGGTTTGAGCGTTTCAAGAAACTCCGACAGAGATCACAGATGTAAAAAAATCATTTTAATGAACTGAAATATATTTAAATTGATAAAATAAATTATAAATTAAATAACAAATTACACTAAATTAAATAGCTAAATAAAATTACATTAATAGGCACAAGTAAAACGAAATAAATTGAATTAACAATATAAATTTAATAAATATTTATATATAATTAATAAAGTTGGAATAAGTATTCTTTTGAAACTGTTAAATTATTAATAAATATTTTATGTTGCATCATTTCAGTGTTGGGTTGATGAGGTAGTGAAGCGAATGTAAAGTCATTTCAGTCATTTGTTTGTAATCCCGTTTAGAAAAGTGTTGATAAAATTGGTGAGTGTGTAAAAAGGTGCGAGCACCTTTGGTTGGTTATTAGGGAAGGTTTGCGATCCGCCAAATGTAGCCAGTTTGTGACTCTTAAAATAAATCTTAGGTAAGATTGTATGATCTATTTTTAGAAGCCCGTTGAGTGAGGATGAGAGGATCGAGAGCACGTGCCATGCCACAAACAAACGACATAAGAACAAGACAAACTCTCTCCACTAAACATTTTATTGCTTCACTCCACTCGGATCAACTCAACGTAGGTTTTAATTTAAAGACATCGTGTTCACATGCCAATTCAGTCACCACAAGAGACAAAGATGAAGGCATAAGAGTCCGATGTTTATCATCTTTTTTCATCCCTACCTCAATCCCCTTTTTTCATCCAACTGTCCTCAGCCCTCCACAAAGTTATAATTAAATTCCTGCCAACTCCATCTCATAAGTCAGTTTTTAAAAAACTTTAACTTTTATAATATTTTAACTAAAAAATAAGCTCCAAAATTCTTTGTCCATTCGATATTCAATAAATATTCTAATATAATATAAATAATTCCTTCCCGGGGGCCGAGGGATAGAAAACATGTTCCAAACTCCAAAAGGTATGGAGAGGGATTCGAAAATGATTTGACGTTATAAGGGAAAAAGGAGATTTTGAAATATTTTTTAAAATATTTAAAATATAAAATTTTGAAATACATTTCTTGAAGTCTTAAGAATTTTTGAGCTATGGAAGTTTCAAGAAGTTACTGTGATACAATGTAGAGCCACAATTTTAAGTTATTTTATGTGGACATGTTATATATTTTTATTAATATTATTTGATTTATATTTTGGGAATGTTAAGAATTTTCCGCCTAAAAGACGGTAATCATGGTTAAAGTTAACTTTGAATCCACAAATAAGTCTCGGAAGATTATATTGGAAGACACAAAATGCGTGCCATGAGTTGTATAGGTAAATAAGTTCCAATTCCAAGGAATTTCTGTTAAGTAGGAATGTGACAACATTTGCGTATCATTCAGAGTGTACATTAAGATGCACTAACCGTGCCCAAAATAAAGAATTAACGTTGCAAATTGCAATCAACAACAACTAAAACTTAAGGGAAATTATTTCAAGATGTTTACTCTCGCTTAGTGTTAGTGATTAGATCAAGCGATATTCAGGCTTCGGAAATGTATTTATTTATTTTGTATAAAATATTATTTTCATAATATCACAATATACTTAATAATTATTTTACGGGAATTTATGTCAAAGTGGGACTTTTGGTGTAATTTTATGGAGATAACATTTTTTGCTGTTGAGGACACTAGGAAAGGAATTTACATTTCGTTCATTCCCTCTGAAAAATGAAATGATAACGGATGCATCCTATTTTTGAACTTGAACCCCTTAGGGCGTGTTTAGAAAGTGAAAATTGAGTTATAGCTCGGATATCCAAAGTCACAGACAGAGATCGGGTATTGATGAAAATAAGTAGTACATGTACTACCTATACTCAATAAAAGCAGACGGAATTGTCAGCAATTTGTTTGTACGTATTTTGGGTCAATCGTGAGTCAGAACTGGAAAGTGGAAAAGTCTGTTATTTGAACTTTTGCGAGTATTTAGGGGAGAAGGCTGTAGTCATTGGCCTATATTTACGACTCGACTGGCACTTGAGAGAAACGCTTAGGAGTAGTAATAGAGCTACGCAGTTTATTTTTTCGGGGAATCGGAGTGATTAGGTGGAAACAGAGAGTCCTCTGTCTGTTGAGTGAGACGGAGGCAGACAGAGTTACGTTGTCTTCACAGTCGATTCCCCTCTTTGCATTTATTGTGTCAGATAAGATAGATGAAGTACGCGAAAGGACAGCAGAATTCAAAGAATCCTCATTGGCATCCCCAACAAAGAACCTCTGTCTCTCAATCTTTTATCATATCTGTACCGTTTGCATTGCAAATACTCGGTTTATATTAAATTACACCGGGTCGTACGTATTTAAAATAAATTATAATCAATCTGTATTTATTTCATAAGCTCTATTCAGAGCTGTCGCAAAGTTACGAAATCATAAAATCGCAATCTTGTCGCGCAAGTGTAGTATCATTTCGTAAGTGTGCATTAGAATTTGCCTGAGTTGATTACGCAACTGGAAACAGAATTAAATGAAATAATTTTTTTTATCACTCGTCGTTTTTGAATTTTTTTTTTTCGTTTCCGATTTAGGAGGTTTGGGGTAGTAATTAGGTGACAAGTGATCTCATTTAATAATTTAACGTTCTTGTCTCAATTTCATTTCCGAGATCGCAAAAATAAACATCTTTTTGGCTCGCATATTTGCGATCAGAACGCAAACGGGTTGACCAATGGGATGTTTCTATTCCGTTCAAACACGTTACCGCCTTCGCATTCGTTTGTAATTGCGCAAACTTTGCGGTTTTCAACTTTGCGCAACCTGCCCTGAGTAGAGCTAGTGAAACTAATTAATTTTAGTTTCGAAATCAAAATATATTGAGTGTACACGAGTGTACATATATTCAGTCAGTAGCAGCGCTATGAAATGAAATCAATTTATGTCAATTAATTTCACTTATTCTAGCAAAATTACTTAAAATGTGAAACAAATGCTATTTTGAAGTCGCATTTGGTCAATTTCAATACGTCCCGTGGCTGTGGGAAGTTTGAATACAAACAGTTCGAGTAGCAAAATAGTCAACACCTAGCTTATCAATTTCATTTACTAAAAGAGCGTTCAAGGATTGAGATTTTGATGTGATATGAATCGACCTGGTTCGGTTGCACGTTTTCTGGCAGGGGAATGAAATGGAATAAATAAACAAAAGTCACTGACCTTCGCACTTCAAGCCTTGTTTGAACAAACCGTAGAGGAGGGAACCGCAATGATCACAAAATGTCGGAGACATAAAATTGTTCACTTTGAAACGGTGAGGAACGTCAATTTTAAATCTTTCCCGGAGGTACTAAAATAAATAAAATATTCACAATTACTCTCATTTTCCAAGAATTCTTGGGGCTCTTTCCCTGCCAAATCAAAAACGGATAAATGCTACTCACAATCGTACTCTGAGACTCTTTTCCAGATCCTGGACATTTCCCCAGAATCTTGTCATGGCATTTCTTGTGAACAGCACATTGACACACTGTAAAAAGATAAAATTAATAATGCGGGTAACTTCAGCGCCTCGTCATCATAGCTTCCTACAAATTGTTACCAATGATGCAATTCTGTCATGTCATCCAAAAATGTACCAATTCGTAAATCACGTTCAAATGAGATCATAATATGATCCTTGAAACCGTCGCAAAACGACAACAAACACATAAATACTAACGACGAATCCCGCCAACGTATTTACAGTTTTCGGTTACAAAACTATAAAAATGCATTCCTTAATCCGTACTACGAGTGAAAACTGCTAAAAGCATCGATTACAATAAATCGATTTGATCCGGGCACTCGAAATCTGTTACAAATTGCTTACGCATGGGAAATTCTTCCTTCCCACAAAAAATTCAAATATTCTCCAGAAAGAAATCCTTACTGGGAGTGCCTTCCTTGGAAAAAGTTTCTGACTTCTGGGAATAGGGCAGTTCCCTGTAAAAACCCTATTCGTTCCCTGGAAAAATCATAAACCGCTTCGTTCCTTGGGAAAAACAGCTTTCTTGCGAAATAAATGATTTATTCCCAAGAAAATCTATTTCCTCTCAGAGACCCACGCACGCCGTATTTTCCGAATGTCCCATTGGACGATAAGCAGAATTTACAAATAAGCGGTATTTTCTGGTATTTTAATATATATTCTGTTTCCCAGTATTCTGAAGATAGGTATGAATGAAATCACAAATTATTGAAGGAATTGACACGGCATGACATAAAGGAAACATATGAGAGCAATCGTTTACAAAGAATTCGGCAAATAACTTTTTTGACTTGGGGCCAATATTTTGTGAGTTGTAACGTTGCGCCAAGTTATCTCATCATCATAGAACTACTAAGAACTAACTGCTAGAAGTACAGCTCACGGGGAAATTGGGAAAAAAGTAAGTTGGCTAATGGCTAATGTAAAAGCTTGTCATATTTTGATTTCGTGCAGAGAGTGTTCTTGAGGATTCATCCCGAGTCGTGTAAGAGGGCCGAGAGATAGAATCCGTGTGCCAAAAGATATTTAGCACACCATTTGGCACCCTGACAATTCCTACAACTTTCACTCGCCATTTCAAAACAAAAAAGAACTGCTAATGCCGTCTACCAGAATTTCCCTTCATTCCCAACTCATCACCACCAACGGGCTTTAGCTCCGATCTCCGGGAGAGATCCCTCCTCGGGTACAAACCACTGTCAAACCAATTCCTAGCAGTCTCACTCAAAACAAATGTTGTCTCTCTTTTCAACACTTTTCAGAGTTTTCAGTCATTTTCTTAAAAAAACCATCGACATAATCCAATAATAATAATTCAGATATGTTGTCGTTTAAATAGGTTTTTATTACCCCTGACCTTAAGAGGTTTGCCAATGAAACTAACATTAATAAGTTTTAATTAGTAATAGTTTAATGATAATGTCATTAGGATGCCTTTATATTCAATGAATTTTTATCAAAAACCTTTTTTGACATTTTCATGCATTGCAACACAAAAATTGGATGATAACAAAAATATACGTATTCGACAAAGAGTTAAAATAAATACAATCTATATTAAAATAAACACGTATGCTAAAATGAAGGCAAATAAAATGAAGACGCCAAATTAAAATGATTCATTAAAAAATACAAATTCTGTTAAAATAAAAGCACTGAATTAAAATAAGGAAAAAATTCGTTAAACAGAGACTAAATAAATCCTTCATCAAAAAAATAAAACATTTCATTAAATTGCTTCTTTACAATTAAGGCTTCATAGCAAATTACATACGTATTTACTGCATTACTGCACTGACAATACGTATGCTACATTACAAAATTAAAAAATATAAAATAATGACAAATTGCATTGAAAATCGAAATAAAGACCAACTAAAAACAATACTGGTTAACAGGCCACTGGCCAAGCCCAACATAATTAAGTATATTTAAGTAAATTGTTGGACTTACACTGACACTGGTATCCTTGTTTGCCGAATCCCCAGAGAAAGTCATGACAAAAAGCACAGAATGTTGGCTGACGGAAAAATTTCGCCACAAAGCGATGGCCCTTCACTTCATGGACTTTTTGGTGTTTGATGGCCCCTCGACGTCCGGTTATAGGGAAAACACCGCCCCCACCCCCACTGCTTGGTTCTTTGGGAATTTCCTCTTCCTCCAACACCCCTAAATCAATATTCAAAAAATATCAAAATAATAATTGCCATCTTACAAATTTTGGATGGTTGATAATTAATTACTAGGGATCTTGTTCCTTAATTGTCAGTCAACATTTTTATGCATACAGATTGCCATTTCCATAGGTTCATCTGCTTTCTATGTACGAATTCTATTCTCAATCGTCATCTGTAAATAGCATCTTATCATCTTACTATAGGCATCATACTTGCATAAGGTATTCTGTCTCTGAACTTTATTCTTTAAGAATTTTCGGTTTGTGCAATTTATATTTGCAGCAGGAGAGTCACGGAAATAGGAGAGCAGAGGACGGAGAATTAAAAAGTGATTCATTTTGAGTGTATTTATGTTAGGGATGGATTTAAGCGAGAGAAGTGAAGAGACATTCCAATCGCAATCGGGAATGAATCGTATCCCGGAAATTCCCTGTTAGCGCATTTTTTCTGTGAGTCCGTTTGTTCGGCTCATTTCGGAAAGATATTAGACACGGGCTCTGACTTTCTTCCTTACAAACAACAACCAAACCAAATACTTAACTATCCAACCAAATACTATTCTTCCAACATTCATTTATCTACATGTCACTCACTAAAAACAATTAAATGTTTCATTTAGGCTCGTAAAATTAAAATCTTATTAAAAATTTATTAATTTTACTTTGCATCCTTTCCACAGCCATGCAGGGAAAAGCAAAAGATTGTCTTTGAATTGAAAATGAAAATGGGAATTAAGACTTGAAGACTGCATACTGTGCATACTGCATAGCCTTGAATAAACCTTTTAAAAACCAATTTTTTCAGTTAATTCGTTTCCGGGTTGTCAATGTTAGCACGGAAATGCTTCTTAACATCTTCTATTGTATGTTAAATAAATGGATCATTACAAAATGACAAGGTCAGGTCTCCGGTCCACTGCTATTAGAAGCAGAGTTCGATAATGGCTATTTATTTTACCATGTCTAGATGTCAAGAACACACTGGAATATACCGGTACAGCAAATAATGGGTGTGAAAAATACTGGCATTTACCAGGGTTTGGAAATTTGACCATTAAATTTAAAAACAAATCTTATAGACAGAAAACTTGAAAATTTTATATTTCCGGTCCTTTTGATGGCAAGCATGCAATTGAAAAGCGATAATTGCATTTTTTTATTGAATTACGCCAGCATTTTTCAACCCAGGTATTTACCAACCCCGGATAATACCTTGCTGATGCATAACTTGCCACTAGTGGTCATGGCATTTCCAAACCCTGGCATAAACTGACTTAAATGTGTAAACTAACCACGTGTTGCCCGGTAAATTTGCATTTACATGTTTTGCATGTTTATATATGTTAAAATTCGGTGGTCAATTTTAGTGGTGTTTCAATATCTGTTTCAATTACCATTATGCCGGTATTTTCCCAGTTGTCGGCGGGATATATATTTTATTTGGGTTTGTGGTGACAAATATAGAACCCTGGTTGGAAGACATGGTGATCAGTCTCCTGTGAGTCCTCTCTCTTTGGTTATAGTTTCGTCAGCGGAGTGTAAAAATGCATCGTAGAGCCGTAATCATAATAAAAGTAAAAATAGTTGTGGCTCTATTTTTAACTGAGGAAACTGACTGAGTGAACTGAAGTGACAAAGAGGAGGGTGAGTGAGGAGGACTCGGCGAGGATGCGGATGGCACTCAGATCACTCAGCTCTCCTGCAAACTTGACTTCCCGAACACTTGCCCGATGCATTCCAATATCCGTCGCTGTATTATTATTGGTTTTACATTTCCATCCTCCCTCTAATACTAACTAATGAACTCAAGGGGGCTCTTTTCAGGGAAATAACTAAATGCAACTCATTTCCTCTGGATAATTGCAAATTAAAGAATTTCTCTCTTGTTTTTAAATTTTAGTTAGTTCTCTAGTTCGTTTTTATTACTTTAGCCATTTTTTAAAGAATAGTTCCGGGAAAACCTTTTCTTTAAGCCGAAATCCAAGTACGGGGCTATTTTCACCCTCGTTATATATTTAGTATCAAACTAACTACGTACCGGGCTTCAGATATTCATTTATCTGTATTGTATCAAGATACACTTTACTCCGGTTGGAGATAGAATTGCAATATCAGGTAATGTAGACTATTGTAGATTGAGACAGAGGCAGAATAGTCCACCACTTTACTACAAAGCATAGTAGCATATATGTGCTACAGCGAGCGCTCGGGTATCCGAAATCTTCTGAACACATTTTGCTGCTTTTCAAGATCTTGACTCCTGTGGGTCCCGCAGTCAAAGCACGAGAAATGCCCTCGAAATGTTCGGGAACCTGGGATCGTTGTTCCTGGGAAGGAAGGCTGTCTTCCCTGGAACGTAGCTCCCGGGAAGAAAGAGAACTTTTCCTGGGAAGGAACAAATTCTTCCTGGAGAGAATTTCCAGGTTCCTGGGGAGTTAGGTTAGAAACATTTCGAGGGTCCGCTTTTTTTGGATGCAATTTTTTTATAATTCCTAATTAGAAAATTGTCTTCTTTTGAGGAACTGGATGGGACAATAAATACTTTCAAAAAATGTAGAAGAAACTGAAATATAATGGAAAATGAAATTAATGTCCCTTAATCCATTTGATTTATTTACTTCCCGCGAAATGGAGTTATTTCCCACCCACAACACGGAGGTTGTCCGTCCTAGTCCTAGGACGTTATGGTGCCGAAGATTCTGGACTCCCGAATTAGTCACAAATTGAAGTTAGACAAATGTCTCACATTGAGGTCTAAAGTGTGTATTTGCATTATGTATGCATGGCTGACGACGACTAATTTCCTTGGTGTCAATGGATTCCCCAGTGCCAATGCCGTAGATAAATATGAAATGGGACACCACAAGCAAATGCTGGGGACTACAGATTCGGGAAACTCGAATCTCTCCGGAAATGGACAGTTATCACTTTTCTTCCGACAACTCCGACTATTTCAATTCTGACAATCTCACACGATCCTCCTGTGAATGTAATGCAATATCCTACTAATAATTTAGCCGATTTTCCGTTTGGCAGAGAATGAGACTTACCGTCCGCATCTCGGAATTGCCGCATCCCTGCCGACGTTGAAGCGGAATTTGTTCGGGCAGCTGAATGTGACGCTGGATTCCGAATCCGCACCTGCAAATCAAACATTGCCATTTTTAACATGTGAAAAGTTAATCTTCGGGATTTTTATGATTTCAGAAGTAAATATGATAACATTCTGCACATTGAAATTCCTCGGGGGATATCCAAAGAAAATATAAGTTAGAAAATTTGAAGTGCGACTTTATTAATAGGCAGAGAGCTCTGAGGGTTGACTTTCCCCCACCAAAATCCCAAGATTTTCTTTAAAAGTGGAAAATTTTAGAATTTTATCTACTTTTGGATTATTTCCAGGTAAAATATGAAATTTAACTTGTGAATTTTCCTTATTGTAAATAAAATAATATTGTTAGGCGATATATCTAAAAAGAGCTATGAATTTGGCACAATTGCCAATTATTAGGTGTATAGTTATGTAGTAGCGAAGGGGTATAGATTATAGTTGGTAGGAGGGAAGAATTGATATAATAATGTAGTTAATAGTTTGAAGGAGGCTGTAAACTGGAAAAATACACAAACAATTCATTCAACTCCCAAACAAACACATTTATCAACTTCTGCTTCTGTCTCTTCTCTCAACTCTCACACTCACACACACAACTCGGCACAAAACTATTATCAACTCTCAGACAGGGCTATCCTTATAATCATGCATAAATATACAAATCCACGTATAATAACCAGAGACTGGAAAGGTAGGGTAAATCTCATTTTTATTGTCGGTTTTTTGCCTAGCCACTTCGGGGATAACCTAAGGAGCCTACCCACGTAACATTATTTGTAGCCGAACTCGCTACGATCTTCGAGATACCCGTCAACAACGATTTATTGCGCCGAAATCGTACCTAAATCCCATCTAATTACAACGAATAAAATGTAACAA
>JABASH010000795.1:0-33314 GCA_019776445.1 Tomocerus maximus | reverse complement strand
TTTATGAATTTACTATATACCTAAAAGTCCAATAGTTTCAGATCCTTAGGGATTTTACCAAAAAAAGTTGAAAGCAAATATGATAGTCAGCGTTACTGGCAGTTGCCAGGAATCCACCCACGTTAATTCGTCCCTTCAAAATAGTTGACCCCCGGGGTCAACTACAACTTTTTCACATTTATTCTCCCTCCCCGGGTTAACTATTAATTTTTGGCAGTTGAAACGATGGTTGACCCTGGTGAATTAATTCGAGTTTAGCAAGTTCGAGTATAATTAATTTAACTTTCTAGTTGGTATACTCTTGTATATATTCTGTTGTAGTAAATTCTTAACTAATCTCTAATCACAATTTTGGATCTTACTGTAAACACTGTTGTAAGCGGTTGGTTTGGCAATGTATAGTTACTGATGTACCAGAAGTAACGAAAACATTAGACGCGATTTTAAAAAAAGTCAAAACCTTGAAAGTGCAATTCTTCGAACTTCGAATGACAAATGTATGTGCCATATCTGATCAAACGAAATATATAAAGGGATAGCTTCCTGTTTCATAAAGAAGTTACGTCGACAGTGGATATAATAGACCATAAATATGTGTTTATTAGGTATTTTCAGTATTATTTGACAAATATAAGGTACAGAGTAGATGTATATAATACGATCCTCAAAGTGAAACTAGTTGAAATTACAAAGTAACTATATACCTTTGATATTTGAATCCTGTTTTTATATTTGGTAGATTTGAAATTGTATTCTTCCATCTCCATTTCGGAGTTGGCAAAGTGTATTTTATGTACTTCTTAATGCGGAGTAACAAAACTAATTCCGTTTCCTTTCACCGAAGCATAAGCAATAATAAGATAAGGTTTCAGTACAAAGAGACCGCAGAGAAACAAGCACACAGCCCCCAGCTGGCTCAGTTTTTCCGAAACTAGTCATTTTAATTTTATTTTGTTTACGTGCTTCATTTTCTGCATCGTAAACTCTCTTGCCTAATGTATTTATTAACAACATCCATCCAGCTCTTTTCCCTCCTCAAAGTTACCAATGTAATTAAACACCTACGAGATCATATTATAGTAATCTACACATACAGTGAGAGGCTCGTGCAACATATCGCTAAACATAAAACACAGAGACGCGTTTTTCGCCCAGAGAAAGTCCCTGCAGATTTTTAATGACCGTACTTAAGTACACATGCTTTTACATTTGTTTCGGAGAAAGCTTCATTGTTTAGGAAAAGCAAGTTTTTAATTAGTGCCTACCTATAGTAAAACTGAGGAGAGAATTTCTCGCTAAAAATGCTACAAAATTCTACCAAAATATACGGAAAAGTTTGAACTATTGGCTTGAGCATTTGAAGCTCTGAAGCATAAGTTTATTGTCCAGAGTGGTGCAGGTATAAAAGAAGGATAAACAAAGGCAGGAAAATACACAATGGCTTTTGGAAAATTGAGAACAGCCTAAGGAAGCGAAGAGGCTGAGAAGGAAGTTAAAGTGCATATGAGACTAATATTCTCATCTTGAGTAAATAAACCGACTACTTTGCTTAATAGAACACTCTCTTCAAATAACTTAGGCCAACTGACTGTATGGTGATGAGTTGAAAGCTAAAGAGCTCCGTCGCCCCATATATTTCAACTCAGTTCCTTTCCTCATTCTACTCATCCTACTAAATAAAAACATTCTCAAGGTTTGAAGACAGATAAGTATATTTACCAATGTTACATGTTTGGTTGGCTTGACTTGAATACGCAATCGCCTATTTTATGCAATTTTTCATATATAAAAATATTTCTACCTATAGTATTGTATGTATGTTTGGATGACATGCTTAAATGCGCAATGCGCAGGCTCCTATCTACACTATATATAAAAATATTTCTACCTATGTGGTATGTAAATAGTTTGAATGGAATGCCTAAAATGCGCAGGCGCGTATATATATTATATAATACCATAATGTGATGTGTTTACTACGAAATCAGTTAAATGCTTCTTGCTATCTCTCAAAATTGTGTCCCAATGCTGGGGCCCAGTATATTATATGTATATTGGATAAGATTATATTACTATACTTTATATATAAGTTTAGCCTATTTAGTATGAATATTAATGTGCTTTTATTATATATATCTAGGAAGTCTTATTACTATAAATAGGGAAGTTGCTAAATAATCTCCTTTCTTTGCCTTATGTTCGTTACTTGTCTTGGAGAATGAAAGTAGAAGCGCTACAAGTTCCTTCTTAACGAAAGAGAAGCCTTGACGTTTTGTTATTATTAGCAACAAAAGATCAACACGAAGATGATTGTTTTACGAGAGGCTATTCTCTTTCATCATCTTAAACTATATATAATAGGCATATAGGTATATATAAGCGTTTCTGGGCGGAGAGATACTAACCTGTGTATTTGTATTTATATCGCTAACTTGTTAGTTGCTCTTCAAGATACTGTACATTGTCATTAGTTGGTTGAATGAGAATCCTCTTCTGCCGCAAACACTATTGGACAAAGTGATCCAGGAGACAGAAATAACTTTACATGACATGACAGCACATCACACTTCATTTTCCACAATGCGAATTCAAATTGCAAAGGTAAAGGAACTCACTTTCCTTCCTCTATAACTCTTCAAATTACATCATCGCACTTGGCTTCTGTTCCACTTGAAAATAGCCAATAGTTTGCTAAAACTACCTACTTAGCCGCGAATTGTATGCATCTACTAATAAGTGTGATGTAATAATGAACACGTCACACTTTTGTGAATATACTGGATACACTCCACAGTGCAATATTTATATTTATTTTCTCAAATCTACATTTAAGTATCTGGAAAGATAAAAGCAACAAGCAAAAGAGGAACGTGAGACTGGCCGGTTTTACTTACTTGATTTGCAGATGCTATTGATACTATGTGCAGTAATAGTCATAAAATAACAGTAATAATAAATATTCTACATGTTTGTTGATTTTTGGGAGATGTAAAATATAAATGATGGCAATGTATACAAATGCACCGCTTTTATCAAATTCATGGACAATTTTACTAAATCTGCACTTTTCAAGTCAAGAAAATACTAATGGCTCGGATTAACATGTCGACAATTTATTGTATGATAGAAAAATAAACAATTTCGATTTAACTGAAAAGGCAAAAGCAAAATAATTTATATACTGAAGGCATGATTACGATTGATGCATATGCAATTGGCAATTAACTCCACTATTAATTTGAATTAAACATGTTTTGCAAGAATTCGTAACAATTCCTTGACTGTAAGACCAGACCCACAAATTATTGACTTTAATTACAAATTAATTTATGATAATTGGTACAAACTGCTTATAAACTTTAGTAATTACAATTGTTCAGCAAAATCTTCTCTGATAATGCATTAAAATCTTACCACTTACTATTCCCTCATTTATCACGAACTCCTGATGTGTAATTAGCAATGGAATAAAGTTTGGGTGGTTTACACAAATATGTCAGTGTGTTTTCAGAATGAACAAATATTTTTACCCAATTAGGAAGTTAATGGTATACTATCTATAGAGAAAAGAGTTTAAAAAATAGAGCACCATCATCTTGTCTTGCAGATTCCTTGTTAGCTCAGTAATTGTGTATACAATTATTTTAGAAAAGTTTTCAGGATTAAAATAAATTGGCTTTCTCTTTCAAAGGCAGTGTTATTAAAAGAGACGTATTTTCGGTAAATGTAGTTATTTATCGAAGGATTTATTAGCTATACTGCTTAGTGCTATATCTTATCAATATAATGTAACTGCGTAACACGTGCAGGTCTTTTACCTGCTACTTTGTCAACTTTTGTATTCTTTTAAGATGTACACTAAAAGTGTTTTGTCAAATGCATACAAGAACTTGAAGGTTGAAATGGGGGTTTTTCAATTATTATTAAATAGCTACAAGTAATATCCGTCAAAGGCTATCTAAGATTGCTTGCTAAGAGTGCTTGTTCCATATCTCAAGGACAATTCGACTGTGTAGCTGTTTCGTGACGTATAAGTAACAATGTTATATGTTTGACTTTACGTGATCCCTATTAGCAGCATTGACGAAGAACCATAGGAAACTGACTTATTAGTCCTTGGATCTTGCTCTTGTTTGAATTCTTAGTGTTTTCTTTGTTGTTGGTAATAAAAGGCAAAAGTTAGATACAGACCTAGCTCAACGTAGGATCAACGTAGGAGAAAATGGCTTTCATCGTCAGTTTAAGGAAAACGGGGAAACTATAATGACAAAGAATTTAATAAGTATTTACTTGGAAAACCATAGTGTACTTTTGTCGTTTCACTCTTTGTCTCCAACTATGCTTGCTAACCAATTAAAATGTGGGGTCTTAGTAAAAGAAAGGCTTTCTTCGTAATAGTTCTCCTGGGTATGTCCTTAGGTTTGCATTTCATCGAAAGTAAACATTCAAAGCATTTCAATAACACATAGTTATTAAAATAGGTAGACAAATTCTCGAGAATAATCATAAAGCTAAAAGGTGAACTTTTGTCTCACACATCTGAGTGGATTTCATGCTGCTATCAAAGTTGTTTAGCATGTAGGGTTGAATTCTGGGTAGAATCTACCTAATCTTCTGTTTTATTTGCGCATTTTTGTCGCAGTTGCTTCAAAGAACATTTTGCACTTTTGGATAACTAAAATGTGATAGGGTCCATCGGTCCAGAGTACATGAAATAAATTGAATCGAGTAGATTTTGTCAGAATATTTAGACGCTAATACTAAGTAATTGGCTCAACTCACACGGACATTGAGATATCTTACAATTTATTCCATTGGACATTGATGACTACTTCGAGGCATACGAAGATGTAAATATGATGCACTCTGGCTAGGTTTGCTAAATTGCATCAACATTTTACATGTGTAAAGTAGCTGATTAAAAATATCGTTTGATGCTATCCATCAAATTGCAAATGTCGGGACAGCAATCTTTGACCGAGTCTATTAATCTTAACTTAAGATTTTTTTATGTATCATGATACAAATAAGGGTACCATTAAGTACATAGAAGTAGTATACAGACCATGAACTTCGCAAAACAAACGACATTATTGACATTTAAATACATACGCTTTAAATATAAACTAAAACTGAACCTACTATCCTATGTAGTAAGAAGCATATTGTAGTCACAACAGAGTTGAAGTATATTAGCAACCCGATTTTCATTTGCGGTTGTGCTATCCTCTTTGCGTTAAGATACTGATTAAAAGTAGCATGGCTAATCATAAAAGAAAGACGGAAGGACGAGCACGTGCTTATTTATATATTCCAACATGCAGTCACGTAGCTAAAATGTTTTATTAATAAACCATGAAGTATCAATAAAGGTCTCCTTCAGGCGATATCAATATTATGGCTACTGAACCCAAGAACAAATACGGTGTAATCAATAAACTCACATTCTGCAATCAACAAAGCATTATTTTCAACTGAGAGAGGATGACTGGCAAAGGAAGTAAGTATATGACTAATTTTAGTAGCAATCAGTTAAGCTAGTTTTCACTAGTATTGACTAGCCCAACAAGGAAGTTCTACCATCAATAATCACTTGCTACAAAAGACTTAAGAAAAGAGTTCATCGCACTATATTGACTAAATAATTATAAGATAACACTAAGAGTTTCCTACATAATTAATGCAAAGTGATCTCTCTGCGTTCTGCAAACTTGCATTTTCTATGCTAATAAACAAATCTCTACTAACAGCGATATTCGCTAACTATTTGATTAATTTTCAGCAATGAGAATCAGTTGCATTCTTATGGCTATACTATTAATATTTTTCTTAACACGAAATTTTCAATCTCTTCTTCAATGTGCTCATTCCTTCTGGACTGTTGTAGTCAGTAGCTGTGTTGTATGTTTTCTCTGGATTCTCGGCGAATTTATGAATTGGATCCATGTCCCTTCCGTGGCTCCAAGAAATCTACCAGTACCATTGAATTTGCCAACCAATCGAATCTACTGTCGCAACCGATCGTGGGGTCGCTCCTGATTTAGGTTAGTTCGGAATCCTGCGTTCAATTATTATAGACAAGCCAATATAAAATTTCCAGTAGGCTATCTCAGGACAAAATCATAATATAATGACACCCAACCACTAAAGAGATTCGTTGGCACTTATTGTCATTCAATCGGAATATTCTCTTGTCATTTCCTACAATTCTAGGTAAGCAGTAGATATTGTCATGATATAATTTTCTCATCCATACTAAACCTTTCAAGAGTAGTACTGGCAAAAGTGAGTTTGGCAACAAATATCGTTCAACCCTTATGGGTAACATGGCCAAATCGTTTTGACCCAGTCGGTGAGGTTGACAAAATGTCAATACGGTCAGTCTAGCAAAAGAAATGCGCAGGTAATTAGTAAATTGGTATGGTACATACATTCACACTGTCACTCATTTTGAGTTTTGCTATCAGTTTCCTCAATGCTATGGGAGAGTACTTTATTAAACTATGTTTCCCAAACAATTAACTAACCCGCAATGGTTATTCGTACTCCATTCCGAGATAAATGAGACATTATTTCAACCTATCCACTTGATTTTGCCAATCTGTCCTTTGCGTTTTGCCAAAACGTACGACGAGAAAACATTTTTTGCCCAACTGACCTAGGCCTAACTTAAGGATAGTTGATTGTAGAAGTATATTATAGTATTAGTATTCAACCATTATAGATATTTGCAAGTTAAAATAAATACTCTACTACACATGATGTTAGATAATTCTCTGTCCTTTACTCGCATGGGTTATGGTTATAACAAGTTCTAACTGTAAGAATGAACGATATAAATATATAAAAATACTGCAATTATTAGAAACATATTTTTTTTAGAGTGCACAAAGAATTTGCCTGTAAACTGTGTGCCTATGTATTTACTTGGGAAATCTCAAATACAGGTACCTCTATTAAAATCTCAATTTCTTAGTATGGCATAATAAAATATTTCGAAATTACTCATGTGTAAGCTAAAGAGTATCTCTTACCGTAGGATGGAAGAAGATGTGAAAGCGTGCTCTCCCGGAGCAGAATGCGTTTACTTATTTCGTGAGGAAGCTACAGTTTGGAAAGCAGAACAAGAGAGCGTAAATGTGAAGAGGAGAAACTATTTACAAAGAGCTATGCAGACATTTAATTTCCTCAACTGCTCAAAGAACGATTCTGGTATTTCATACAAATGATAAATTACGCCACTCTTTTGCCATACATGCTATAACTAACTTTTTGCAAAGATTTTACCATTATTAATCACTCTGAGTTAAACTCTTTTAAAAGACTGTCCATAGACAGTATAGACTTCTATTGTGCTCTTTTGGATAAGATCTCATTCAGTCAACTCATTCAGTCAATTCACTCAGCTAGTCAAACGTAATGCGTCAATACATGTGAATAACTTTCTTGATATTCATATACAATCACGCTAAATAGACAATCTCAACCATGTATTACCATCGTATTACCAATTTTGTAATAAATTCGATTAAATGTTATGTTGAATCATTTTGATAACCAAAGGATGACTACTATTATTATTTGCTATTTACCATTAGCACTAGAGGCTTACATTCCTCTGCTATCCTGTAATCTCGCTACATAATGCTCGAATAATTTACTTGAGACCAAATGTCCCCACATTCACCAAAGATTACATTATCAAGCTTATATTTATTATGAATATTATTATGATACTCATGAACAGTAAATATAAATTACCTAATGCAGTATTAATATACATTATTGCATAATAATATTATCAGAATAAGTGGAATGAGCTAAAATAGATATCAATGTGAAATTGTAAACGTGACATGAAAAACACTCCTTGATGTCTGCAAATGCAAGCAATGAGACTCTACATTGTTAAAACGTTCTGTCAAAGGTTGAAAAAGTCTTTTAAAAAAATCGCATTGCAAAAACCCCCTATTATAGAGTTTCATTGATAGGAATTCGTATTGCGTTACTGAATTGTTGTAGTTAGGTACTGAAATGTATATCAATGATATCTGTCTGCGTACAATGCTAATGCTTTACTGCAGTAATTGTAAAAGCACATTGGTTGAATTTGTTCTTACTAATGCCACAGTAGTGGATTCTCCAATAGTTAGAATAGTAAGCCAATGTAAGTCAAGCTGGCAGTAAGCTATGCAATGCAAGTTGTGTTGGACTAAAACTATAAGACGTAAGTTGTTTGGTTGAATATGCATTTGTGTAGTTAGGTTTTAGTAGTGCTGGTATTTTGGTGTAATGTGCCTAACTAAAGATAATGTCAGTAGGAGTAGAGAATTCATTCATTGGCATGTGCCATGGCATCGTATTTAAGTATTTTAAACATTTGAACAGTGACTATGACGGAAGCAGAGGAGCATGGGAAAGAAACATGTGTTGATGTTGACTTCTTCTGACTCTTCCCTTTATTGTTGTTAGCATTGCTTTGGCTTACGAGGTTAACTTTTGCCAAATACACTCTCCCACTTTTTTCCAGCTTACGCGTGCAAAATTAGGAAAACTCATTTTTTATTCACATTACTCAACTATTAATAATGCACCGTTTTAAAACTGCTCCCTACATTCTATCAAAAAAATATTTATCTGGTACATGTATTATGGAATAGATGGGTCATTCATTAAATTTTTCTACCTTTTCGTTGAGAAAAACTTGTGAAAACGGCAACAACGTTGATGCACGTGGATTTAAAGACAAATTCCAATATAGTTTAGGTCTTAAAATTTATCTATTATCATGTAACTAGATATACTACTTTATGATGATAGTGGAACAGTAAATCGATGATGTATCTTACAACAAAAGTCAGACAAAAACGGCACAAAAATACTAACGATTTGTAAGTATACATTTGATTTTAGAAGATTTTCTGTTGACTGAGAAAAAGTTGGAGAAATGGAAAAGACGACGCTACATGTTGAGTTAACGACAAGCTTAACTCGAGTGTTAAAACTACTTTGTATTAGTGATTAGATTCTTTAGCATGGTAATAAAACAGATTGGCTACGTACCACATCACTTAACAGCAGTAGTAGCTTGGATCAAAAATTGCAGAAGAGTGTTACAAGCGATAGAGTGAGTACGATATCAAAAAAACTGGTGAATTGTATACATAATACTTAATTTTAGACATTATTTTGGTCTTAACTGGTACATTCCTCAGGAAAAAGTGAAAATGGGACGATGAAACATGAGTGTTGATTTCAATACAAGTTTTAAATACAGCGTGGGTTGATAGTTGATAGTATGTATTGTAAGGCCTAAGTTTAACTGGCAGATTTGTCTTAGTGTTAGCACAAAGTACAGATAACATGATATATTATACAATTTCTGGTGTAATAGAGATTCTTGAATAATGTAGCTAAATCTCATTTTCCAGGAAGTGGCTCTCAGGGAAAAAGTGTGTTTTTTGTGTTGAATGAGAAAAAATGTAATTTGTAAGCCTGGAAATGCAAAAAGATTAGACAAACACGATATGTTTTAGTATGGTGCGTATGAAGAAAGTTGGATGTTTTGTATTTACTATGTTTCTGTTGTGAGGGATGATGATAGTCGAAAGGAGATGTCTGTAGTCTCGTGCAATGCAATGCATTGCCACCGAAGCAAAACGTATAAAGAACCGAAGCGGGTAGAAAATTGGCTGTAGAAACTGTTGATGAGTTTGGATAAGGGGAAGACAACGGAAACGTAGTGTAATTTCATCTTGAAATGTGAAAGACTAACATCACATCTTCGTTACGTTGTTTTTATATTGGAAGACGAGAGTGGAGTAGGATCATGAATGTTGTTATTTATGACTGGGACTTGACTTTCCTTGCGTGTCCTGTCTCGTCGTGTCTTTCATAATGAATTGGGGATGTACACTTAGGATACATGTATTTATATCCACATACGTACTTAAAATATCCGTTTTTTCATCCTCTTTTAATTTCTAGCCTGTCATGTCATCCGTAATGGAAAAATTGAACAAAATCGGATGAACTGTTAATAAATCATACCAATTCCTGAGTTTTTTTCAAATGTATTTCCACTCCACGGAGATAACGCTGTTTTTTGTTAAATTTATTATTATCGTGCTCCTGCTTCAAACTTCAAAGAAGGAAACCGGTGATAAGTGGACTTGATAACAAACAGTTTCAAGATTATATTCAGGAGTCATTTGTGTTTCCGCAGAACTCCGGCGTTTGCAAAAGCAAACATTTATTTACTCATCACTTATACTTATATATGCGGCTAGTGTTTACTTTATCGACATTCCCCAGTCCATGCACAGAAAATGAACTGAGATGACAGCTTTTGTGCATTGCGAGTAGTTATGTATTGTTATTAAGTGTGTAAGTAGAGCAAACTTGTAATAAATTTTAGTTTACTATGACTAATGACAGAGCAGATAGAAAATGAACTTTGCTCACATTGAAAACCATTATCGTATCATGGCACCATGCTATTACGCATTTAGTCTACGTCTCAATCCATGTCACAAAGGAAAATCAATGCATCAGCAGATGTCAATCCAAATCCATACGGAGAACATTGTACCAAGAGGGAGATCGAAACTCTCTGACTCATTCATTGTTTATCTTTCTTTGAACCAACAACCTACTCTTCCGCGGAGATGTTTAATGTTAATAAAACAGATTAGAATATTAAAACGTTAGCAAGAGGTACTACTACATATACAAAATTAAAGCTCCAGCATTGACAGACAGTTTACATTTCACAAGACAGGAAACAATTTAAATACATTGTACATGTTTTACATTTCTAGGGGTTTTTACTGTGGGAGTCGAAAAAATCTTGTCATGAAAAACCGTATTGAATTTAAAATTACAGGAAGCTACCCCACCTACATTAATACACTAATAAAAGGCTGCGATTTGCTTTTGTACTGCTTAATGAAGGGTTTTTATTAAACTAATTTCGAAACAAGAAAGTATAGATATGGAAGTAAAATCTAAAACAAATATTAATTAGCCATGAATAGATAGTAAATGTCAGGGATATGTTTATTTTCTACTTGCGAAAGATGTTCATACAGATGAGATGCAAGAGATTTGAAGACATTCTCCTGGAAAATGCCTTTACTACATTGTATAAGTACTAGTGTTCACATAAGTAGAAAAAACGAAGCAATGAAGCTGTAGCGAAGGAAGTTTTGTGTACGTACTTAAATATAAGTTAAGTACACACAGTTATGGTGCAGGATAATGTGTGTAGGTAGCCTCGATAGTTATCTGCTATATAATTGTCTACCTAAGTAAGATGTTGAAGTAAAGGAGAGAGAATTTACATTGCAAAGAAACACACTTGTGTCAAGTTGACAGACTTAATCTGTTTATGCTATTCTGGCTCTAGTACTTTCTGGTCTTCCAATTTCCCTGGCTGAGAAATAGAAAACTTACCACCTCCATTTCCCTAGCTATCCAAATCAAATGATTTGTTACACAAATAATTCTTTTGAACCTGCAGTGTATGTCTTGAATCATATTCACATTTCAAAAATCAAAAGAAATTGTGAATAATTATCTATACAGTGTAATTAATGGTATGTACTACTATACTTTGACCAATTTGAAATTAGAAACAAACAGCGACTGCCAAGTGACAGGGATTGCAAATCCTCAATGCAATAACTAATGGTCTAAAAGATTTATATTTGCACGAGCTAAATGAACGAGCATCGATTACTTATAAAACATAAATCAATGGTTGAAGCTATTTCTCCCTTCTCAGTATACGGTATATTGCTGATGAATCATGAAATAAATGATGTTTGGGTGTTTCTTGAATTGAATTTGAGATAATCTTGAAGAATTTCATTTCAAACAAAAGACAGAGTGGAGACATTAAGAAAACGCGTGGTATAGAAATGGCAGAGCTGTAAAAACGATTACCATAGCTAAGGTCATAGTACAAGTGGTAAATATGCAGAAGATTCTAATTTTGATTCTTATCTGTGGAGTTTCCCACATGCCTTTATGTTCTCACTTCATCTCATTTTTTCATTGGCTCACGCAGGGAACGCTGTATATCCTTCAGTATTTTTTACTTTACATCCCACTCTGCCACATTTCGATCTGTAGGTATGTAAACATTATTACATCTATAAGTAAACATATTAACCAACCCAGCATTAAACATTTAAAAACGATTCACTTTCAATCTTCTTCAACTACTCTACCTGTTTCCTCCATCTATCACCAACAAAGAACCGTTTTCAGAGAATCATATTTCCAGACCGAAGAGGCGACAGGCGACTAACCATAGACTTTGTAATTAATAGCTGCAATGAATGAAACCCTTTGCCAAATTAGCATTGGTTATGATTTGTTCAGATAATTTGGAACATTTTCCAAATTAGCATATTTTGTCAAATTCCACATTGTAGATATGGTTATCTATAAACATTCCTTTGCAAGACCTAATACCATAATTTTACATACAATTAGCCACACGTTAAGAAAATGATTTTCGGTACATTACGCATATGTATACTTTTGTCCTGGTAGTGAAGTCGCTATTGAGTATCGATAGACGAAAGTAAATACGTTTACACTATAAATTGTAGTAGGTAGTAATAAAAGTCTATGGTTAGGATTGATAAATATTTTGCTGGATGCACAGAGCCATAATATTATGTGCGTCTGGCTGTTTGAAAAGGATCAAGTTCTGTGTGCAATACATTCCAACTAAAGTCTCAATAAAGTCTCTGCGTGTTAGTGCAATGTAATCAAGTAGAGAAATACAGAAGTGCTGCCCTGTATTAGTGAAGGTCTGATATGCAGCAGCCTTAATTAAACAAACAGAAAGAACACTCGTCCTTTATCTCCCTTTTCCATTGCACATTTCATGCTTAATATTACTAACACAGTTGATGCACAAGCGACGACATATAATTGTGAGTGATCTATAGTTTATCATCATTTCTTTTGACATGTCTTCTCTTTATCTCTACCCTATGGCTTCCTCGAAACGTTAAATACGCATATTACAGCCAAGAGTGCATTAAACTTGTGCATTTTTATATCTTATTATGATTTGACATATGAACAGACTACAGACATTAAAAATACCGATGTTCACCAGAGAATATTTTCTGGTTCATTTGTGTGATTTAGGAACACTAATTTACATTTAGAGGTTGCATAATGTCTGCATGCAATTCTATATATTAGATCACTATGTAGGAATATTTTGAGACTTGCATTGAGACAGCTTGTAAACGAGCTCACTAATAGGGCTAATATATAGAATGCATTCACTACTGTTTATAATGCATTATATAATAAAGGGTGTTCTTAGTTTGGATTAGACATTTTCAATATTGGTGCAGCGTATGTACTTTAACAAGAGCTAGGACCATAAAATGACATTCCCCCTGAATAAAATTCCCTATGCTAGCATAAGGGAAGCTTTCCTATAGGCCTTATGAGTTAATGGGAGAGTTAAATGGACTTGTAGTATAGTAATGTAAGTTATGTCTTGGTGGATGTGCCCTGCTCTTGCTAGTTAGTTCAAGCTCTATTAATAGATTGAAAATACATCCTTCCTCCTCTTCGGCGTTCACAGCTTAGCTCTAGTAGCTTAACTCAACGTAACTTGGCCTGGCTCCTTTACTTTAGTTGTAGTTATTCTGTCGATTGTATATCTCCACTCTGCCTATGTACTATCTTCATTTCCGAGTAAATACTTCTCTTGTGTTCCTCCACACTTACGTCTCGGAAACTTCTCAGTCACAGAATCCCTAATCTATTACTTACTCATGTCTCATAACTGATAGTGTCCAAATTCAGAATTTAAATTCACCATTGTATATTCATAACATTTAGTATAGACGTTTCCAATGTCGTTTCCCAGATTTTTCTCACGTCAGTGTCATTAGTTTTCATTCACAAATACACTATAGCCTTCCTTAACATCACCGACTACGAGTTAACATGAAGCGGGATGCAAAATTAAAACCCACTAGCTCAACCTGCATTTTCACAAAAGTTTTTACTGCGTATTAGTCTGCTCTAGTAATGGCTAAAGTTATTTTCAAACTTTACCAACAACTCCGTTGTTAATGTAAATACTATGTGCACTTGCACTGAGCAAATCTACACAAAGAATTATAAAATACGAACACTTTTCTATTCTGCACTGGGAAATACTCAACTCTTATTATCAACAGTCTGCGTTTCTACTGCACAAACCTTGCAAGCATTTTCTATCTGGTAGCCAAAATTCATACATTTCTACTATAGTCAATCGCTATAATATTAAAGTTGAAAAATTACCAATATTTAACTGTGCCAGAATACCTAATTGCTGAATGCAATTCTTTTCGATACTAAATGAACTAAGACAACTTATATTTACCTAATGTGCTTACTTTACTACTGATATACCTATTTGGTTGTTTCTACTTAGTAATACAGTGTGCTGCAAGATTTTGTGAATTCCTAAGTGAATATTATACATATTGTCAATTATATCTTCATCACTCATACGATTTTTGTGCCAAGGCTGAATTGCTGAGTAATACACCGGCTTTCTCCTGCCAAATTAAAAATACATTACTGAAACTAATAATTTGCTTATGACATAATATAATATTGAAAAGGAGTGTAATGCATAACTGACACTGCAACTAATTGTGCCAATTTTGCAGGAAATTAAAATAGTACCAAGAGATTCAAAGAAAAAGTTACTGCCCATATAAGGCTAGTGTAACTTTATCATGCATTCTGTTGTTAACAGATAATAATATTTATACACAGGCAAATAGTAATTTATGCAATCGAATTTGTGTAAATCATATAATGGGGCGAGTTACTAACCAAATATGTAACAATCATCTGTGACGGAACGTGATAACGGAAACAATTCAGGAAATACTAAAGTGGTGGAGTGAAATAGCCATTTTAGTGCATTTTTGTGGCGTGGAAAGTGGATCTTGGGATTATGTCGAAAATCCGAGTTGCTTTGAGGGTCCGGCCGCTGTCAGACAGGTTTGTTAATCGCCATTTCTGGTACAAATTCGGGATTATTCTATTTTCAGGCACAAAGCAGATCTAAACCGAGTAAATCAAAGTTTACTTGGGACCTACCAAATTAATAGGCTATACCTTTTGCTACTTAAATGGATGATAGGAAATATGCATTAGAAGTTCAGCATTCAAGATGGCACTTGTCAGTTGTCATTATAAGTAGTGTTCCAACATAGATATAACCTTCTAGCAATGAACGCTGAACAAACTTCGGTTTCCTTTGAGAATGCCAGGGAAATTCTTTCAAGATTTCTTTATATAGCTGACCTAATTTAACGTTGTTGTGTAATTTACTAAACACCAAAGGTTTGGAAATCATTGCTCAATTTTAGAATGCTCGTACTATATAGTAGATAACTACGATATGTATGAAGTTTTCTTCTTTCTTTATATTGAAAAAAAGTTTTGATTTCATATTTAGAGAGCGGAATGGCGGATATCCCGTGGTTGTTGCTGTTGAAAAGAATTTTGCCTACATTACAGATATTAAGGTAACTAACTACACCTTGTGCTATTTTACACATCATTTGTTAGACCCAAGTGATGATATTTCATCATTTTACGAAATATTTAAAGGTTCCAGAGAAGCCGTCTGCGGATTCAAGACAGAGATATCGTCAATTTGAGTTTGATAACGGCTTTTGGCTAACAGAGAAAGGAAACGATGGGGCATCTCAGCAACAAATCTACCAAGAAATGGGTCCCCCCTTAGAGAAATCTATTTTGGAAGGTTACAATGCATGCCTTTTGGCTTATGGTCAGTCAGGCACTGGGAAAACACATACAATGCTGGGAAGTAAGGTAATTATACGAAATCTATCAGAAATTCAATCATTTAGATAGCAGATCTGTAGATTATACGTTTTTCAAGACATTATACTTAACAGTCCGTGCATAATGTATTGTGATTGATCCAGACAATAATTGATTCTAATTTAATTTAGCTTAGAAATAACTACCCTACTACATAAAAATATTTAGGTTTGGGAGATAGATATAGTATACCTATGTTACATGTTGTACTATGCATATTTGGATGGAATGCCCAAATAAAATGCATTGCGCAATCGCCTATTGTATGCAATTGCAATATCCTTAAAACAACAAACTCTACTCTGGGTTAAAATTTCGAAATTATTAAATGCCTGTGTATTGGTGCCTAAACCTATTCTTAATGGTACTAATAATAATATGTTTATATTAGGTATTTTTTAAAATATTAGTTCAATCTTCAACAAATTCAGTTCTACTACAAATTCAGATACTTCTTTTACCTTCCATGCTAAGTAAAGATTAAAACAGCAAACCAAAACTATCTTTTAAAAGATGAAGTTTTTAAAACCTGTTTGAATACTAAATTGTGATGACAGGACAGAGCTTAATTATGTGCTGATGTGCTCTGGGTGTATAAATAAATATTATTAATTAGGATGAGCCTGGTCTCATTCCTCGTTTGTGCCAAAGCCTGTGGGAGAAGTTAAAGGATAAGCATAGCAGTCCAAATGGTTGCAAAAGGGTCAGTTTCCGCATGGAGGTAAGCTTCATGGAAATCTATCGGGAGAAGGTGAGAGATTTGCTCAGCCCTGACAAACCTTTGAAACTTCGGGAACATCCGCAACTAGGACCACACGTTCAAGGTTAGTACAATCCCTATACATATCAACACTCTTCTCAACAGATGCAATCCAATTAATGCCAGTTTAGTCTTAAAATTTCGCATTGATGCTATAAATTACAGTTAACCTTCATCCAATCCAGTAATTAAACACATGCGAAATGGTTTCTCAAATGTTGATTAGTAATTACACATCGATGTTCATTAACAAACTTCGGTAATTATATCGTAGCTACCTCAGGGATGGTTTTCTTGGTTGAAACCAGGTAGTAGCTACTCATATATCAGATTTGGCAGATAGATTACGATAATTAAACTTGGAAAAATTCTACGAGTGCAAGTCATCGTTAATCTATGGTCTTATCTAAATTACACGGTGATTAAAAGACAGTTTCTAAATGCGTAGATTCTCTTGCATTAATCATTAATCATAGTCTCTCTTAAAACTAAACTTTGCCAAGTATATAAATGATACTACTACATTGGAGTACAACACAATTTTCGGATTTTTTATGTTCCCCAAGGCCTTGCATGTGAAAATTATTTTTGGCAATCTCCTACTTTTGTACATTCTGTTTTCAAATAGCTTCACCACTAATATTTTCATCAAATATCTATGTAATACAGATATAATGCATATGGAAAAAATATCCAGAACTACCATTTTCTAAAAAGTCGGGACTAATATTTATACACAGTACACACATCGTTTTATTATTTCGTTTAAGATTTGACCCGGGTAGAAGTAAATGAAGAAATGGGACTATTGGATTTATTGTGGGAAGGTGAGCGTCGAAGAGCAATTGGTCAAACGGGCAGCAATCACCGAAGTAGCCGTAGTCATGCAATTTGGACTTTGTATCTCACCACTAGAAAGAGTTCTACAGCAAATTCCTCGCGCACCGATCTTATTACCAACCAGGTTCACCTTGTCGACTTGGCTGGAAGGTACTGCTACATATTTTCTCACGTAGATACTATTTACTATATCCGATTCTCCATGAAGTTAGAGCAATTGCTAAGGATTTTACTTGCATAGTAGTTACAATACTACCCTTGTCCTTAATTAATCCTGGAGGCAATGATTTGAAAAGACACTATAGCCAAATGGATGTATTTTGAATACCGGGGACCTTTCACATAGTTGTCCCCAACTTGGTGAATAAAAAAGATAAGATTTACAATAGCATTGGATATTGGATCTATGTATGTAGGTTAGTAAAGCATTTAGAATGTTCTTTGTGTTGAAGAAACACTCTTATAGATTTAATGAGTGATATATCACCGCGAAAGCTATGTGACTGAGGATAGCTAGGTGAGTTAAGTAATTATAGTAAATACTTAGTTCCAGTTAAGAGTCAAAGTAAAGACAAACAAAAACATTTTTGAATGCAAAGCCTGACTTCAGTTTCTAACGAGCTTTCATTAGTCTTCGGTGTCCTCTAATGTATTTGTCCCTCTATCCTTTGTCTTAGAGTAAAAAAGTTTTTCGGGGTTTGTCATTTGGTTGGAGTTGGAGGTCTTGTTCTGGTCTGCGCTTGGTTTTGGTCTCAGGCTAATTCATTTGCAAATTCCTTTCCGCATTGCTAGAGTTGTGTTGAATTATGATGACTCCGACTCAGGTTCTCCGAAGGCAGCCATCTTTAAAATACAATGAAAAGAGTCCTCCATTACCATTCTGCATTAATATCCATTTACTGTAAAAAATATACAATATTTGGATGTAAAATCGTGTCATTTCTAAAGCTGTGGTGTTGAAATACAGTGAAAAGGCGGAATTTACAACGACAAAGAATCTTCTTGCTGAAGGAGCGGATATTAATCGTTCTTTGGTTTCACTTGGCAATGTAATTTCAGCGCTTGGTAAGAATTCTATTATTTGATATTATATTAGAAGAAAATCACTGATGAAAGCTTGGAATTTGAGAAATTATGGGTTTCTCTTGAAAATACAGCTGAGAAAGCTCAGTACATCCCATATCGAGATTCTGCACTCACATGGCTATTGAAGGATTCTCTCGGGGGCAATGCTACAACAGCTATTATCATAAGTAAGTTCATGGTTTACGTTTTCTGACACTTGATTTGGAATGACTTGGTTTTCATCAGAATTTCTTAAGCACTTGATACGCTTTTACTTTCGTATACTTCCGTAGAATGTTGATTGTCATGAATGAAGTGAGTTTATGTGATTTCTGTTGACACTTGGCAAAATTTCGGCATGTAAGTGCTTCCGTATTTTTTTGTTTAACTAATGCGAATATTTGTTTGACTTCCTTTACAGCTGCGTCTCCAGCCAGCTGTTGTCACGCCCAAACATTGAATAGTTTGAGATTCGCCCAGCGTGCTCGCCTCGTTGAAAATCAACCGAAATTGAATGCTTCCGTCTCGATCTCTGGAGCACTTCCAATGATGTCAGCCTTCGATATAAAGAAAGATATTTCCAGACTTGCAAGTATAATTCGAACTGCCCAAAGTGTAAGATAATCCACACCCTTCTAACTTCCAACTGTCTTTGTTGTCTTTGTTCCTGACAAGATTGGAGAAAAGATTCTTTTGAAGCCTGTGTCTGTGTCGTTGTCGTCTTGTCATTTTACTTACAATTTTGTCTGTGTCAG
Organism: Tomocerus maximus; assembly: GCA_019776445.1. Classification (NCBI taxonomy): domain Eukaryota; kingdom Metazoa; phylum Arthropoda; class Collembola; order Entomobryomorpha; family Tomoceridae; genus Tomocerus; species Tomocerus maximus. The sequence continues at coordinate 13,997 of JABASH010000795.1, read as the reverse complement.
TCTATCGTCTTTTCTGTTCTGTCTTTGTCTGTCTTGATCGTGTCACCTTTGCTTTGCATGGATTTACATGTACGTAAAAGTAAACTTGCTTTACAAACTTACTACAATATTACCAAGTGTAGTTCCTAGTTGGTTTCCTTCTTTAGACACTTTTTATCTGCATAACTGATTATGATCTTGAATGGTAAAATGTTTCGGTGCAAACACTTTTTAATACACTTTTTCGTTTAGATTATCTCCGTAGCCGGCAGTTGGGTATGGGGAAGGTAACTATGGTTTTCTTTCTAGTACCTAGTCTCCGATTTTCAACCGTAGAATCCGTAGAATACTATTAGAATATTTTGAAGAAATAGACGATTTGATCCTTAGCATTATGTAAACTTAGCTAATAGTCGTTTCAAAATATGAATACCGATGATTCTGGAAATGTACTACAGTAGTGTACGTATGTCTAAATTTTACAGTCGCATCGATGAGGATTTTCTTGAGGAATGGAGAATCAATGTAAATAACTCACTCTTTCTAATAATTGCACTAAACACTTTCATTTTTGTTCTCGTATTTGCATGATGCTTGATAAGTTTACGCAATTCCGTACACTCGGTACACTTAGATACTTTAGAAGAGTTGTGATTTGATAAGATGGTTTTTTGGTAGTTTATGGTTTGACATTTTGATATTATTCCGTTATAATGTAGGTGTTACGTACCAAAAATTCAAAGAATGATTATCAAACTATGAATTTTTAACAGAACGGTGGAATCCTTCGAGGACTTGCTCCTAGGCATGGATGGAACCGACTTATTTCTGCGATAGAAGGGTTAAACCACAATCAGCAACCGAGTATTGCTGAAAATGACGAAGAAGAAACTAATAAATCGAAATTTCAGAGAGCTGCTTCTGAAGACGCTACTACGAATACATCTTGCTCGCCTGTTCCTGTTAGTAATGTGTCTACAAAGTCTTTAACTGATGTTATGACGCAGGTGAAATGCATTAAACTTATGAACTTTGGCAAAAACCGGGATGATATTTGAAAATAATTTGAAATATCTTGAATTACATTTTTAACAGGCGGACCTAAAACCAGAAGAGAGTTGCAGCAGTAAAAGTAAATTGCGAAGAGTGTCTTCTGCGTCTGTTCCAGCATCTCCTTCGAAGATAATCAGTACCGAAGTTTTCATTCCTCATTCGAATTCCATAAAGTGTCTTACATGGAAACAAGAAGAGACTCGTCAAGTGCAGCAAGCTCAGGTTCTCCCGAGTGATTCAGATGAGGAATACCTTTCCCCGCCCCTAACACCGAAAATTAACCATTTAAGATATTTATTTCCAGTACATTACCCTCAAACGAACAATTTGGATCACGCGTCAAGAATCTCTGAAAAAATACACAGGAGTTTTAGCTTAGAGGAGCCAGAACTATTTCAATTATTTCCTGTCGAAATAAAGGATCAATGTGGGCGAAACTACCCATTGGTCCGTGAGAGACTTCCTACTTTAGTGAAAGACGATGAACTACCAGATATTTCCGAAAGTTCTCTAAACTATTCTAGTCAGGAGCTGAGAAAGGTCCCCGTGTTTTGTAAAGGTGTATCTCGCTTCGACAGTTGTGTTAGTCAACCTTCAGCTATTGAATTTTACCCAATGCACCGGAAAAGCATCACTACTTTGGAAAGTACCGACGAAGATGAGGTATTTCTCAGGGAGCAACAGCAGCAAGCACGAAGAATGTTTCGAGGGGGGCAATATAAACATTCTAGACTAGCATTAGATTCCCTCACGTCCCCTGATGAACCTGCTTTATTTTTCACCAGTGAATCAATACTGACTTCGTCAACTCCCTCAGTTTCCTCTAGTTCTTCGTATGATTCCCTCAAAATTGGGAATCACATTCGTAAAGTGCGCGTGGTTCAAGAAACATCTAGTTGTGAATGCGTAGAAGATGTAATATCGGAAATCATTGAAGAAGATCCTGTTTTTGAAAACCACATCGCAACTATTTATAGTGTCGAAGAAAATTTCGACGATGAAAAGAGCACTGTTGAAGTTGGCGAGTCCGTTGTGTACAAGAAACCTTTGGATGCCTTTTCATCCTCGAAATTCCGGAATTACTTCGCAAGAGAACTACACCAGATGGACAGGATAGGAAAACAAATTAGAAGTCTTCAGCAAATGTCAGAGAGGTACAATGTGGTGAAACCTTATCTGGAACAAATCGCTGAACTGGATAATGGTGACCATAGTCAGCCGGATCCAAAAATTGACGAAGAGATAGAAAGCTGTTCAGGATGGAATGTTGATATTGAGTTTCAAAAGGTGGCTACAGAACTATCTTCGATTAACAAAATTCTCAAGACTGGAGTAGTTCCTTTACATTCAACGACAAGCAGAACGAACGAATATCAAAGCTCTACTTCCAATTCCAGAACTTCTACGACTTTAAGCTCCGACTCATTGTCAATGGGAGGTGGTCGTAGAAGCCGGCGAGAAAGTTTCGCCTCATCAAATATGTTTGAACCAAAGACTTCTTCGTCTAGTCATTTTCTTCAGCAAAACAATCTGAACATGACATCAACTTCTAATCACGGTCACTGTCATAATGCCCAAAATCCATTTTACCCCCCACCATTTAATTGTGGCAGCAAGAAATCCTCTACTCACTTACCTTCTTCAACAATGTCGAATTCCTGTCACACTTTTGGAACTTTAGAGACGTCGGGTTCGAATTCAACTCTTAATCACAGCTCTGGGATTCACAATTCTAATTCTAGTCCTAATTTACATAATAATAGAAAATTTCTCAACCACAATCAACATCTTGTTACCAATCCCAATCCTAGTCACTGGCCCCAAGATCGTAACAGTAGTAGTAGCAAAACTGGAAGCTACTACGATACAATGGGTGATCAGCAAGTACCATATCATTATTCATTTTACCCTCCGACACAAATACCATTGTGTAAAGGACCTCCTCCCCCACTCCTTAATCGCAATGAATTCCATAACTGGCCAGAAGTGGAGGCGAATTTAAACAAGAATCATCATTTTCATCATCACCACATCAATAGCAAGTATGATAATGCACTTCCCCCGCCTTTTGTTTCAATATCAAACCTGACATCCTTTCAAAATGGTCATAACCATCCTGAAACTCACAAAAATCACCACCCTTTTCCTATTCCGTCTGCTTTTCCAAATCTAACCCCCATGAAGGGTTATCGCTCTGTATCTAGGGAAGGGAGTTCAATGGCGGGATACACCTCTGCTACCTCAGCAGGTTACGAACGTGGTTCCATGGATTTCTGCTCTTGTCAGGTACGACTTACCCTGGGCTTTTACCGAGGATTTAATAATATTATTGCTAGACCCTTTACATATAGAGTCAATCTGTTTCTATTCAAGGAGATGATATTTACTGGATTTCTTTGTGTGTTTAAAAGGAGTCAATTAACAGCAGTGTTCAGTCGGTAACAAAATGCCTGCATCTTGGGACGACTTCTGTGCATTCACACCAACAGCCTCCTTCTACCTCTAGTATAGACTGTAGTAATAGTAATGCGACTGACTCCTCTTTAAGTTATCAATTATCTCAAATAAATAAAACGCCTCCTCAGCAGCTGAAGAAATTAAGAATATGTCGTAAAACAAATCGTTTCGAACCATAATCTTTTTTGTACACTATTTATGAGTATACCATGAACTATTTCACAAAAAATGTTAAATTGTACCGTAATAAATGCTCTAATATCATATTAACTTGAATTTATATTCTGTATTCGTTATTCCAACATCATCATGCAAGAAACAGATCGTCCTTTTTAGGCTCCTTGAAAAAAACCCGGAAAAATTACTTTTCCATTCTATACAGCTTGGTCTCCTTTGAATTCACTCAACTCAACCCTCATCCGTAAAGTTTCTACGGTTACTTTTGCATAACACATGATTCATGATAGATATTTACGATTATTTCAGCAACAGTCTGTTCAAGTTCAAACGAATTACGAACCCATTCCAAAATTCATGTCCATAGAACTAAAATAATATTTTGGCTACTTCTTAGATAGTTCTCATCAATATGCAGTTAGATTACATTCCACTAATCATGTAAGTGTTCAAAACAACCGATAGAAAATTATTGGGATTAAAAATGGTTAGGCTGAAATCTGAAAGTCCACATGTACACCAAGCTGCTGGCGACAGTACACTACCTGCAGAGCCCCCTGAACTAACACCCCGGGAGCTTAGATTAGAGATCAGAGAAAAAATTGACAAGCTAAGAGAAACATTTCCAGTCAAATTCGGACAATTTGAGAAAACAAGAACTCATGCGGAACAGAAAGATGTTACCGAAAATGATTTATCTCCAGAAGAAAAAGAGGCAGCAAATTACAAAATGTATTATGATCACTTGATATCGACGATCATGAAACTAAATGATATGTACGATTGGGATGATGATTACGAAGAACCTGATTACAAATCTGTAATGACTGATAATGTTTTAGAAATGTGTCTGTAACAATATGCTTAGCTTTTACATTTCTTTGATTTGAATTGTGTTTATTTCAGTTAAGACCGCGTAGAAGAAAACTATGTACATGGCTCTACTCCCGGATGTGTCTTAATGTAGTGATGATTTTGGCATTGGTGAGGGATACTTTTATTGCTTGATCTCACTCAAACTGTAGGCATTTTTTTAATAACAAACTAATGCACAATGAAATTAATTTTCCACTAAGGTCACATCCATCCTGGAGTTTCTTTTCGTCCTAGGCCTAGCCATCTTACCGAAAACATTTGTTCCAGCTCTTCGTTATGGTTCGTATGTTCCAGTATTCATCCTTCTGCTCTTTAGTATCCACGCAATTTTTCATTTGTACTGTTTCATTTTGGGCTTGAGTCTTCACAAAATAAAAAGCTGGGAAATCGGAGTAAGTCTTACATATCTGTATTCCCAAGAATGATATTATCAACAATTATTTTTAATTTGTTTCCGAAATACAATGATATCACTATAAACGTTGTGGAGACTAATAATATAACTATACTTTCTATTAAGTGATCATTTTATTCTTCAATTAGTTCGTTGCACCAACTTGGCCATTTCCATTTTCCGTACTTCCATTCGTAAGTCTGTTTCTGATAACAGTTAGTTGGTATGCGAGTCAAGATTGGAGAATTTCCAGAGAGATGTATCACCACATGGCTTTGTACAATAGCCATTGGTTTCCCACTGAAAATTGGGATTCATATCAAATTATGGTATGCTGTTATCATGTACTTCATTTTTAATTTTCAGTGATGAAAATTTTGCGAAATGATAAAAGTAATTCAATAAATTTGACAAATTCAGTTAAAATGGCAATCTTTTTTAGATGAGATGCTGCGGTATTACAAACTACAAGGATTGGCAGATTTATGGACCTCGGTTTGATCTGCTCAGCAAGAAATTCCTCCATATTCCCCAAAGTTGCTGCAGTGTTTGTACATTCTATTTGTCTAATTTATGACCATTTGTATTCCATTTTTGCAAAAATGTAGCTCCATGATATTCATGAATGATGATGATATTGTAGGTTTCTAGCTGTGAATCTGGGACTGTAAAAGATGAAGAAGCGTATTCCATGGGATGTTTGACTCGCACTTTAATCAGTTTGAAGTTTCTTTTCTCGTGCGCTGCTGTTTGTCTGATTTGCAATTTCATTTTGTCAGTAAGTAACTAAATATGTAATTGCCCTAGTTATTTATTTACTCATTGCATTCATATTGTATTGCTGAATATTTGTTTGCAGGTGATAGCACATTTATCAGTAAGAGAAGCCAAACGTTACATCGGCGATCCTTTGCACACGAAGTTTTTCAGATATTTTAACGGGTCGGAGATGGGTGTGCGAAAAATGGCTCCAGATTACACTTTTCGGGGACTAAATGAAAAGTTGGACTATTATTGCTACGAATTAGGGAAGCACTTAGGACTTGGATCAATTATCAGCGATATTGATTTTGATGTTAGTATGGAAGCAGTAAATAATTTTCTAGATTTCATTGACCAACACCCAAAACTTTGGAAAGAGGAATTAGCGCTGTGTGCCATGCAAGATATTACCCGCTATTTTGATAATATTGAAATGCTCCGTAAAAACGAGAAGGAGGCTAAAGATTCAGAACTTGCAGCTACTGATTTAGAACCAGAAATTACCAAAAATTCCGTATTAGATGATCCAGATGAAGAAGAGAATATCCTTGAGAAATCTATGGTTTCGCCAAAAACACCCGGAAAACTTAGTTCTACACCTTTAGAAATTGCACAAGTTATACATGCCTTAGAGATACACATGGGTGACCAAAAGCGGGAATCCACTCCTTTAGCAGTAAAACTCTCCACTATTTTTGAAGAACATGAGCCTGAAAACCAACCTGATTCATCGGACAGCGACGAAGAAACTTCCGGACCTAATGAAAAAGATGATAAACAAAAAGGTAACTAAAAGATGTATTATTTTCCAAGTGATAGCGATAATGAATTCAAAACTCCATGTCACTCACTGACAGAATTCAATATTTAGATAAAAATCCCGAGCACAGAGAAGAAAAGGAATTATACAGTACTCCACGTACACCGGATATTATCGAAAGAAATTCGGAGGAAAAAGAAGAAACTATCCCAAGCACACCTGACACAAATAAGGATGAACCAATGACACCTGCAAATGAAAAAACAACCGCGGGTCCGAGTGCTCAAGAATCAGATCTAAATATGCAGGATGATAAATCAATTGGTGGACTGAAATCTTCGGAAGATAGTCCATCCACGGCTACAATGAAATTTTTAGACGATAATGAACATATGAAAGATGATCATTCGAGAGAAACTTAAAAAAGGAGAAAAAATGTTCTGAGTTTCCAAACATTTTAATACGGTCTGACTTTTATTGACTTTATTCAATAAATCGTTTACATAAACCGATCGCCAATGCTGAATATTTTAATGAATTAAACACAATGCAAAATACAGTAATAGATAATCTTACAGATATTAATAGACAAATGTCACCGCAGGAACTCCGTCATAATTAATCGAAATCAAAGTATGGTTGGCAGATTCCAGCAAAGTAACCATAACCTTTAGGACACGGAGGAACAACTTTTGCTTGAGTGCGTTGATTGTACGTATTAGAAGGTTTGGGTTTTGTACTACGAACGTAGCGGTTTGAATATTGAATCATCTTTTCCTGTCAGAACAAAATTTTTATAGAATTAGCTGGTTCCAATAACCGCAGTCTTCCACTAGCCAAATTATGGGTTTAATTATTTTTCAAAATGTACAAAATTTCACTAACTTGTTCACTCGTTGATACCGAACCTTTTATCGGAGAACCACTGACGCATATCAGCAAGCTCACCAAGAAAAATGCACTAAGAAAAAATATCCTTCCTGAGATTTTCATGATTCACAAACTCCAGAATCTTAGTAATGATAGCCAATTTATTTCTAACTGTTAGCTTACAGCTATTATTGATTTAATTCCGAAATAAATGTACAATCGTTGGAGGAAAATAGTGGATGGGACGAACAGCTAAGTGATAATGAAGGCTAAGTAGTATTATTCGGTTCTTATATACTTTCTGTATTGAATATTAAGCAGGTCAGCTCAGAAGAGATAGATAGATCATCCGTTAAAATAGAGAACAATCGATATCCGTTATTTGCCTTTATCTTATGGTGTACTTATGAAAACGCATACGTAATACAACAGGGATTACCATATATCAAGTAAACATGTACTGGTGCTCCTAATCCTAAGATTAATAATGTCTATAAATATACTAAATACCTCAGGCCATTTAATACAACAGGGATTACCATATATCAAGTAAACATGTACTGGTGCTCCTAATCCTAAGATTAATAATGTCTATAAATATACTATAAATACCTCAGGCCATTGTAAAAATGCTAAATTGTTTATCGTGAATCATCATCACTGAAACACAACAACATTTACGTAGCTCTCAACGCTTATGCAAACAAAAAAGTATACCCATTAAGAAAAGTGACAGCTTATGACTGGAAAGGAAAATGCGAGGAAAATCTGCAAGACTGTATCTACGTAATTGATAGTGTTATCATACTGTTTATGTCCATAATGTGCAGATTACATACATCTACATCACAGACTACGGAGTACGGGGAGATTAGATTTAGGTCAATAACAGAGAACAGAGCTAAAGGAATACCGCAGAAAAAGCTGGAAAATGACTACCTCGTAACAATAATGTACGCAAACCACTTAGCATATACTTGCCCATTTTTATAGCACTTACATTTAATATTCTAAATGTGCAATAAAAGTCAAGTACATGTTCCAGTACCTGTTTAATTTGCGTAATGTTGTTGCTTCGAGTGAACATTTTTGCGTCTTGATCTCTGGAATATTTTAGATGCCAAATGCTTCTTGTGCATTCTATATTATGTATATAATATGATGCATACAGACTACACTATGCCGTTTATTTGGTAGACTAAACAAGGACAAGTAAACAAAGATCCCAATGAAATAATTATTAGCACTCCACTAGAATGGAGGCTGGGTGACCGGTTTTCGCTGTTTAAAATTGTACTGCGTATCATGTAATGCAAAAACTTGAAAATGACTAATCGAATAGACCAAAATATTAGATGCAATCTGAGGTTAATAGTTATGAATACCAATATGCTTGCTGAATAAATCATACACAAGTCATCTAATAATGTAGTATAGTCATTCGTACTTGAATTCGGACAGCTACTGGAAACAAGCAACCATTCCGGATTGTGCGTTTAAATTTTTCTAAATATAACAATGAGCATTTATATATAGGTACACTCAATAACATCATCATCGTATCATCGTATATGATGATGATGATGCCATCATTGTCATTGTCAGTAATACCAATTAATACTTAGTACTTAGTACAATAGGTTACATATTTTCATTTTTAGTTGGTACATCTAAAAATAGTGTATTATAAGAATGGCTATGACAGTGTTTTCCTAATATATAGGCAAAAATAAGTGGTGAACAGGAGAAATATTCATAATGACATGTAAACATTTGTGAGCGTGTAGAATGATTTGACTTAAAGGCTCTATTCTACTTTTAACCTACATACCTGTTTTCTCAAGGAAAATTTCTTTGTCATAAATGCAGTCAATATATTTATTTCTGAGAAAATTTGTGCTCAATACATAAATGTAACTAAATTCATAATTGGAAAGAAATAATGACATAGGAAAAAGGTTTCCCAAAGCAATGTATGAATTTTTAGCATTAATTGATAGTTCTTTTCTGAATGATGTATTTAAGGTTGTGTAAATAAGCAATGCACTCCCACTACTACTGACACTTTCATTCAGCTTTTAATGATATTATCATTAGTTAAAATTTAATTGTTGCATGCAAAAGGAATGCTGTGTGCCATTATAATACTTTATTTTTATCGTACTTCAATGCATAACTTTTGTAAATAATGTTTTCGTTCACTATACTAATCAATGATAAGAAAGTTAGTAAGATGAGCACTTTTTGCACTGAGTATACCTAAGCACTCGACTATGCATTAATATATATAAGAGACTTCAAGAACATAAAAAGATAATTATGCATGCATGTTCCGTGCGACTGATTATATATAGTGCATGTTTAAGTACCATGATTGACTGCTGTTAAGTAAGTGGTAGAAGAAGGAGACGATTATTATTAGCCTTAAGTACTTCAGCCATGTTGAACGGAGAAAATGTTATTTGCAATTCAATCGACAGAATTTAACCTTTTCCCATAACGATCGTTTATTCAGTGCGCTTTTTCTTTAGTGCAAATAACGATATGCAAATGTGTAAAACGAAACAAAGACATTTTCCACAGATTACATAATTGCTATCCAAATAGTGTGACAAAAATGTTTACATTATGATTATTGGAGGTCAGTATCAGTGAAACTGTCTTCAGTGGCGTGAATTAAGTTTGGACTCTTGTGCACATTGAAATATGAATGATATTCATCATCTGAATCCAATTGAAGAACAGCAAACGCTTTCTTTGGAAAAACTACAACAAAGTTTGCAATTGCAGACCGTCAAAGGAGTATGCAGGGTATGTTACTATTATCATTAAAGATATTTTATATTAAAGATAAACATGTCTACATGTATAAAGGATTGGCGAAAATGCATTCAAATCGAGTTTACATTTTTCAGATATATTTTTTGAGGTATGCATTTCTAGAAATAGTATGTAAGTTATACTAATGAATGATAAGAATAACACAACACAGCAGTCCTAATTCTTAAAATTTGAAGTTGCTAATATGCTTCACCTGAAATGTAAAATTAAATCTGAAAATCGTACACCACCGTTTTCGACTTTGAATGTATATTATATCCTCGGAAAGGACAAAATTCTGCAATTTGACTGCAGCTGCAACGTAGGTAAACATAAAGTGTTAGTTTGATTTTTTTCCTTGTTTAGTACGATGCAGCAACCATAATGGAAAATCGGAGGAAGGGATTAAGTCTACAAATCCTAGATAGTGAAATGTCCTTCAGTATTTACAGAGACATGCGAGATTTCTTTAACTTCAAGTAAAGAACAAATTCTAAGCGTTAAATCAGTTTTATACCGAGTTCTGTACTGACACATGCATTTATCTGCTTATAAAAGTTCAGAATTGTGAAAAGATTTTGTTGCTCACAGGGAGGATGTAATTGGAACCACAGATTATGTTTCCATGCATCTTAATGGCACACCTAAAAGTGAACCTGCAGTAATGGTAACAGAAGGAGTTGTTGACATTGGTATCCTCCAAAGTGTTCTTCGGCCAGAAGTTGCTCTAAAACTTTCTTACTTACAGCCAACACTTAAGAGAGGAAAGTAAGGCAATTAAATACTTAATAGTTGTATTAGAATAATATGGAATGATATTGTTACACCTACCCTGTATACAAAAATAAATGCTAAATAATTTTATGAATTGTGTAAATTGCGTTTTGTGTAGAGTGACTGCATTCTTTAAGGAGCCTTCATCGGCTTTTTCTCATGACGTTTACACAGAACCATTTCAATCAGACCTCTGGTGTGCAATCTTTTTAACATGGATAGCAATTGTGCTGATATTTTTATTGTCAACATTCCTACTTCAGAAAAAATATCTGACGCATCACAAAAAGTTTAGAAAACTCGATTATGCTGATGTAATATCTTGGGGATTCTCTTGTATTACACAACAAGGTTAGATTTTGCTTGATTTCCTCTTTAGATGCTTCTGAATAATGGAGATTTGGGATAGAAATCTCATTGAAATTAATCTAAAATATTTGTTAACCAGGTTGGGATTTGGATGTGACCCCTGTGCATCTAAATATAGCAGATTTAAGTGGAAGATTGACAACTGTAGTGATTTACGGCGCTTATTGCGGATCTATAATTAGTGTCTTGTCTTTGGATATTCCCGAAATACGATCATTTCCAGCTTTAATTAAAAGTGGTTTTGTTTTTGAAAGTTACCAACCTAGTGCTTCAATGGGGGCTTATCTAAGGGTACCAATTTAATCAGTAATATCATTATTAAAGATTTCAACCTTAATTTTAACATTTTCTTGTTCAAGGACTTACTGAAATACAATCAACTTGATCAAGATGAGATTATGATAAATTCATCACAAGTTATGGAGTCCTTGGATTCTACACAACCCCCTAAAGCTTTTCTGTACTATTGGCCTAGTTTTTACCAAATCATAAAAGAAAGTAAGATACCAGATTGGACTATTTGTACGACCATTTCATCAGTTCCTGTTGATCGATGTGCAATAGGATCAGCCATGGTCGTCAGAAAAGATTATAAATACAAGGAGCTATTTAACTACAAGTTGGTCTAAATTCATTTTCCAAATCGTTATCTGTCGAAAATTATTTTCTAATTAATTTTATTGTACTAGAATCATTCACTTAAAGGAAAACGGGCTGAACAAAAGATACCAAGATATTTTTGATCGAAATGCCCTTCCCCTGTGTCCTAAAGAAGATCGTTTGAAAAAAAAACGAACACTGGGTCTCTCTGAAGTTCAATTTGCATTTTTATTCGTAATAATTGCAAATATTACTTGCCCTGCTATTTTAGTCTTCGAGATAGTTCTACACAATTTATACTCTCAATTCAGAGATATTAGTGCGAAATTCGTACAAGGTACATAGCCCATAAGTAAATAGTCAGATATCAAAACCAAATTGTGATATACTCTTTACAGATACCTAATAAAGCTTTAACATTACGATAAGATATCACTTATCAAAGTTTTGTGTTCATTTCTAAAAGAATGTAATGCTGGTGGATCATAAAGTTATTGTAAACTGAGTGAGTGATATAACAGGATACTCAAAGTAAAAGTGTGATGACACAATGACACATTTATCAGTGTGAATTTAGTGGAAAAGAACAATACATACATGTTCAAACGGACTAAAGCTTTACAAGAGCTCTTTAAAGTCATATTAAAGTATTTCTGGAAGTAAGAATTTAACCAAGAGTTTTCAAAAATTAGATATATCGATTTGCGGATTGCTATATTTGTTTCATGGACTAACGTTATATATATGTGTATATATCGCACTTCTATGTAGTTTTATTTAAATTGTTAACTTGAGATACTAAACACCCGGAGGAAAATGGACGAAAATTCCAGAGCCAAGATTAGTAAGAATCGGGAGTTTTTATGCGAAAATACAAGTCTACTGCGAGATATCATTAAACACTTAAATAATTACGATATGTTCAGTGCAAAAGAAGAATTTGATATTGTAAGTACAAAGAAAAAATTCCTGAATTCTAAGATTCATTCCTGAGATTTGAGTTCCAAATTTATATTGTTTGTAGCTAAATGGAAGTGACGATGCTGAGGAACAATTGGGAGATTTTTATGATTTAATTTTGCGTAAAGGTAAACATGCCTATGGTCGCTTGATTGAAGCCCTGAAAGTAACACAAAACACCACTGTCCTTCAGCGCCTGGAAGGAAACTATCAAGAACTTGCAGCACAAACCCCGCAATCTAAAACACCTCAACCAATAATGACAGGCAATTTTATTAGCATTTTTTGCATCTGTAACTTTGTACCTAGACCTACAGTAACACAGAAGCCCATCGCATTTATGAGATATTCTATTTTTGAACTAAATTTTGGTTTATCTAAGGGGGTTTCTCGAATAGGTATATAAAAATCATGATGGTTAAAGACAACTTGAACTTTACAGATAAAATATATCAATAAAATTTTGAGAAAAGCTCTTTTGCAATGTTCTAACAAAACGGGAAATTTGGTACAACTGCTCAATGCTCTTCATGGAGAAGAAATTATAAGCAAGCATGAAATGTCCGTTATTGTAAGCACAAGATACCACTGTAATTTCAATATAATTGTCGGGATCAGTTTAGAAAATCTTATTATATTTTTACAGAGAAGTAAACCAACAGAGTTTGAACAGAATAGTGAACTGTTCGGATTCATTCTTCCAAAAAGAGATCCAGAAATATTTCCCGTTCTACTAGAATGCCTCAGAGAGTCTGAAAATCATTTTGTTGAAAATCTTCTTGTAAATCTTCAGAAAGAAATTGGATGAATAAAACGAGTATACAAGTCTGAGTACTCCAGAAAATCCTAATATCATATAACGATACCAATTTCTATAGAATTTGTATGCGTGTATATACCCACTTTAAATGTTAGTTGCATAATTACACTTGAGTATAAACGGTCATAGTCAGGCAAACATATTCCATCCTGCTAAACCTTCTGTTTATACGTAAAATGTTTAAAAATTGTAGTCCTTAATAATTTTATACAATCATCCATCATGTATGATCCAGAGATATTTGCTCTGGTATCCAAAACTGTGTTATGTCAATATATTTGTTATTGTATATCTCATATCCTTTACCTACGTTGTATCTGTACTTA
>JABASH010000794.1:0-33323 GCA_019776445.1 Tomocerus maximus | reverse complement strand
AAATTTACCATTATTACATCAATTTTTATTTCGAAATTCAATAAAATGTGAACATTAGAGGCTTAAGAACGAGTGCCAGAACTTAGTTTCATACCTGGTACAGCTATTCTGTTTTTAAAAGAAAATGTTGTTCATAAATCTATCATTTGAGAAAATGCATCGGTTAGTGCACAAAAAGTAATAGTATGTGGTGGTTAGATTAAATATCACTTTAAATAATACACCAAGACATAGTTATTGAGTAAAATTAATAGTAGGTTAGTATTAATTGGTTGTATGTATGTATGAATGTATGTATGTATGTATGTATGCATGCGGTGGACTAACTTCCTAAATGCGCATTGCGCAAGCGCGTAAAACAATAAACTCTACTCAGGGTTAGCATCTTTCGAAATTAAACCAAATGTTGGGGCCTAAACATTTCGAAATTCTTAACAGTACTGGGGGCCTAGTCTGTAATGCTATAGTACAAGGCTATAATGCTAGACTAGTTTAGGATTCTCTACGATAATCTTTAAAATGAACTCGCGTTCAATACGCAGTCGCGGTATTTTTACATATTTCAACACGTCTCTAGATCTTTGTACTAGGTTACAACACAATTAGTTCAATCAAACTAAAAGTTGAACAAATAGAATCATCATCATATAAATTCATATAAATAACGATTTTTATTCTTATGTTCTATGTATCTAACTACTAGCTGCAGTCTAGCACAACTGTGTGCTAGTAGGTGTTGAATCTGTTGAAATATGTTAAACTTCCGCGCATGCGTGGTAACACGAATTTGGTCTTTCCATTTAAAACAAATTCAGATTAGTACGATTATATAGAGGATTGTTATTTAACTTTGTAAACTATAAAAATGTTAGCATTAATGACAAAGTAATTAATTATTAATTATGAATCAAGATGTAACTGAAACTGAAATTGTGTTGGACGACTAATAAATACATACATACGAAGAGGATTGGTATATGTGGTAGAAGATAGTATTGGTAAGTAAAGGCAGCACTGCGCTTGACGGTTTTATGAATTAATCTCCGATTTGTGTACTTAGCCACAGCTACCTACTGTTACACTTTTAATATTGCATAATAATTTTTTACATATGCCAAGTCCCGCACTACATGCATGAATTCAAAGCGCCTGCGTGGAAACACGAATTTGGGCACATAGTCCATCACTCCATCACATTCAGAGTACGATTTTATTAATAAGGATGTTCTATGTCATGGAAAAATTGTTGCAAAGCGCAAGACGTGCATAATTATAAATTTTGCAGTAAACTCCATCCAAAGGATTTGGCATCTTTCGAAATTCAGTAACAGTACTGGGGGCAGTAGTTTGTGTACAAAATCCTAGCAAATAAATGTTTCAATATTTGGAATGAGCATCTATGTATAGGAAGGAACGGATGAAGAGAAAGTGGGAGATAGAGCACACTGCACTTCTATCTGTTCTGTGGTGTGTCTGGGAAGAATAAAAGGCTTTTATTTGCAGTTGAGGCCAGAAATGGAACCGAAGCCGGGCGGCCAACGAGAGTTTCATTGAAACCAAAATATTTCCTCAATTCTCTCCAATCCCAAACTGCCAATAATTGGTAGCCTCGACTTGGACGCTACTTTTTCTTAATTTTACTCAACTTTGATTTACTTTTTGGCCACAGACTAAAACGGGTTTTAACAAAATCGGACACTGTATGGAAACCTTTTAAGCATTTTAGTGTACTGGTAGAACGCATTACTAGTTTTATGAAGAGAAAGCAGGACATGAAGGAAGTAAAAGGGGAAATAATGATTCAAGTTTACAGGTGAGTTGACTATAATTATTAAAGGAGGTGAAATATGTAGGAAGAGCATTGACATGCAATTCCTGAGTCTCCGAAGAAGAAAGTTTTGCGAGTGCTGGCTGATTATAAAGACAGCCAAGGTTTATTCGAAAAGGAGTGTTTATAGTGTCCCTGGGGACGATCACCATTTGACGGAATGTCGAGAGTGAAGAGTCGGAGGAGTGTGGATGAGGAGGGAGACAGACAGACAGAAGGACATACATACTACATAACCTATTTGTATTTAGTAGCTAAGTTACTGCCTGTCGCTCTCTAACTGTATCGTTTATAAGTAATACAAGTTCCCCGACCGAATGAAAACTCCTCTGCACTTGAAGAAAGTTCCGTGAAAGTAAAAGTCAGTTCCGTCGTTCCGTGTGTGGGCCGGGGATGACGACGATGTGCATCCTGACTTTCCCCACAAAACTCTCTCCCTGGTTCACGGGATTCCTTCAGTCCAACTGGACTCCAGCAGTATTCGGACTGGAAACGCTCTCCCTGTGTAATAATACATGCAATGCAGTCAGGATGCAACTGAACTCGGCTCCACTGACTTCTCCTGGTCAAGTCCGCATGTACTTATGTCCATTGTCGTAAAACTGAAACTTTACCTGTCCCTGAGTGAGTGGAGTGTAGTCACTGTCCCGCCGAGTTCTATTGTCTGAGCTCCAGCCATTCGATAGACTGGTACAAAAACGTCTGGTGAGGACTCCTCAGTGGCGAAACTCAATTAACATAGTTTTCAACTGAAATCACGACGCTTCGTGTCATTTTGTGCACTGGATTAATTATCTACCATAGAGCGACCGACACTGCTCAGCACTCTCTTTGTAAATAAATACCACACAATATTATTAGAATTCCATTTGGTATGCAAACATATGATAATTAAATCCCATAGTGTCACTGGAATTTTTGTGGAGTTCATTGTCACAGGAATAAATGCATAGTCTACTTAGGTGTGCCTGTCGGTGGGTATATAAGAGTAGTAAAAGTATCATTGGCACGTAGAGAATTTTTTTGAAAGAGTTGCCGTTTTCCGTTAAAAATTCAGATGCTAATTATTTGCTGCTGCTATTTCTATCAGAATTTTAATGAAAAGAAAGGGTTGGGATGTAGCCGTGCACTAAGAGGACCATAAAAATTACAAGGGAATGTTTTGTGTCCCGTGCGTGGCCAGATAGGAGATCACGGAGTGGATTATTGCATGTGTGGGCACCTCTGAAAAATTAAATGCTTTTAGCAGCACATAGTTGAACAGTTTAGAGTGGAAGGGATTGGGAGCTGAGTGACTGAATGTCTTTCTCCGAGTTTTCTGTTCTGGAGTGGAAAGAAGAGTAGCAAAACGAAGTGAAAATCTTTCCAGGGAGCTAGTTGCCCGTCTGATGTGACGACGAGTCAAGTTTCGGAGCGTTTGCGTGCCTTCTCCAGCAGTCCACACAGAGGGTCGGGTAGTGCCGTCCTAGCCTACTCCAGTTACATTTATTCAGTTCTCTGTCTGCTCTGTCCTTCTCCGTTTCCTTGTCACATTTTCACTGCCAATTGACATTTCACACACACGCACTCACTCCCGGGCTCTTCGGCAGCGAATATACCCGGGTGTTGTGCACTTGTGCTGACTATTGTCACTCTTATCCCGCAATATATTATTACCTACGGAAATATGTACATAAGTAAGTGCTCTGTTTGTCCAGAGCTCTGTTCCGGCAGTCAGTTCTCAAATCACTAAATAAAAGTAAATAAAAATGTGTGCGACAGACTGGACTCTGGTCGCCCCGGATCATTTGACTCTCTCTTGGCCGACTCACTGAGCAGAGAAAGTCTCAACTGGAACTGCTGGACTTGGTGACTGTGGACAGTTGGAGTGGAGAGACGACGACATGTGGCTCCTCTCCGATTGCCAACTCGTCACCATCCTGCTATTCTTCTTCTCCAGGTATGCACTAATTAGATATCGTGTAGTCACACAAATACAGGCATCCCAATCACACGATGTGTAATTAGCAAGTGGCTGAAGAGAAGTGGCCAGGCTCAGGTGACTCTTCAGTTCGGTCCAGCCGAATCAGAGTCATCCGACAAAACCGTCTATTATTGTAAATGACGTTGCCCGTCCAACTCCTTGTGTTCCAGTTCGCTCCAGTTCCAGTTCAGCTGGAGAAAATAAACAAAAGAGTCGGGCAGGAGTGAAAGTGTTGTGGACTGGAACTCGGGTGGTCTGGTGGGTCCGTTCTGTGCTCAGTCACCCACCGAATATAATGACTCCCTGCGTAGGCACTTAACTATGTCCGTCCTCACTGTAGTTGGGTATCGGATAAGAAAATGTCTGGGTATCACATCCCGTTGGTTTGGTATGTAAGTGTGTGTGTACTTATTATCGCGAATTAAAATATTGACATAGGAGCTTTGAAAGAAACTTTGGACGAGGCACTTACATAGCACAAGTCAATATTTGCTGAGGTCGAGAGAGTCGAGTACTTATCTGTAGTGCGTCCGTCCGTCCCACAAACGGACGGATTGATTTACTTTATTTAGTGCATCTCTTCTACGACTCGGACTTGTTAAGTGCATGGCACATTGTCAGCACAGTTTCCGTTAGCCTATCATATTCTATTCATGTCAGTGTAGAGTAAATGGATTTCTAAAACAATTTACAAGAAGTCAGACTAAGAATCTTGTCCCTTAACTCAATTTACTTTAATAGCACGTCAGGTTGAGATTCAGCATCAACGGGGGGAAGTGAGAAGTTCCTCTGCTATAAGCCAACTTTGTTTTTCTTTCACTACTCCAACCATTTCTGCAATCTATATCTCACTCATCTTACAGT
This sequence comes from Tomocerus maximus, assembly GCA_019776445.1. Classification (NCBI taxonomy): domain Eukaryota; kingdom Metazoa; phylum Arthropoda; class Collembola; order Entomobryomorpha; family Tomoceridae; genus Tomocerus; species Tomocerus maximus. The sequence goes on along the minus strand of JABASH010000794.1, from coordinate 28,668 downwards.
ACTTACAACGTGTGCAACTGCTAAGAACGCAACTCAGTACCTAATTTTTAATTAATTCCGTTGATATTCTGCGTATTTGTTGTAGATGTTTCAGATGAGACTATGTTATTGATTTACTCTTACTCAAACTCAAAATTATTTTCATTCTAAAACTCTGCTGGAGAATATTAAGATTTTAGTTCTCCCCTAAGCTGTTCCTGGTCGGAAACCAAGGTTTTCTGTGCACACAAAACGGTTTAATTGGGATCAATTGCGTTTAATGCATTAAATAAATAATAGGCCATGTAATATTAAATTAAATCGACCCTTTGCCAATCAAATGAGATCCAATCCCAACCTTAACTGACAAAATTGTCATACACTCTAGTATTGGTGTCTCCAATTACCAAACGAATCATCATTTTTATTATTTATGTACTTACATTTACCATACGCAAACAAAATGGCACTCAAGTCGATTTGACATAATATTAGAACAACAATATAAATATTAGGGAAAGGAAAAGACAGCGTATTTCTACAGTTTTGCTTTTTGATTCATCAGCTTTAGCAAAGTTAGCACAGTTCTCAATGTATTTACTATAGGTAGGTATAATCCATAACTGCATAAAATACTTTGTAATTTGGTATACGGTGAGAAATTATCAGTTGAGATGTATCTGATTTTATATCTTACATTTTAGTAATACAAAATTACCATTTTGCTTCTACATCAGTCGTCGATTTTCACTTTATGACTTGTTTTCAAAGATAGTTGTGATTTTGGAAGTTTGAGTTTCAGCCAACAATTATATAGCTGTACTTCTTGGATGCATGGAAAGGTTTTGCTGGGGGTTAGCTTAACTCTTTAGACAATTAATTGTATTTCCTATTGGAATACAAACTACTTAGTTGTAGTAAAAGTAAACATTTTATTTTCAATACATTTTAGGTCACTAAATATATTTAGTTGTCTCCATCTCCGACTGTGCGGCGAATGATTGTTCGGGAATAGTATAGTAATAATAAAGTTTACAGGAGGCTGGGATATATTAACTGGGACAGATTGACTTGGAGATGCACAGGAGGGATGGAACATAATGTTTCTGTTTCTGTACGTCTCATTGTTTTTCATATTTAATCGATCTTCCAACTTTCGTTTAGACTTTTATTGCTAAACTGTTGGTTTGGTTTGTATTACATTCCAGAACAACTAACTCACCGTGTGGCATCAAAATATTCGAGTAGATTTACATCACGAGTGATGAAATACGCCACATTATGAAACAATAAGTGTTTTCGTTACGTGATTGAGATTCATTGTGAATTGTCTTTGCTAAAACTGTTTAAACCAAATTCATTTACAAGTCAGGGCAAAGGAAAATAATGAATTGCCATGCAGACATGGACATGACTATATCATACTATTAAAGATTACTCAATCGATTCATCATAATGAAGAGTGGCACCTTCATTTATGATATTTGCTTTTAACTTCCAAGCTAAATTTTAATCGAAAAGTCGAGCATAATGCACGGCATGTATTTTATTTCTCCGTATGAAGTCATTCTCTGTTCGTTTATTTTTCATATTTATATGCCACTAATTGTTGCAGAGTAGTTATCAAAAGCTTTGACCAGATGGGAAAACTAGCGAAAATCAGAACTCCTCGAGTCGTTTGTGTTTGCAGAGTGTTGACAGGTGAATTTAATGATTAGTGCTCTCTGTATTGCTAGAATATTGTCAAGAAGCCTTTTTAATTTAAAACAAACATTCATATAACACAATATTACTTTGTTTAACTAAATAGCCAAGCATTCATAAAAATGCATACTTATACATTTAATTCATGTGTCATGTACATCAAGAAATCCTTCTCTCATCTCCCTTCGTATGTGCAAGCGAATATAATAATAAACTGCAATATTCTCATGTTATTTAAATATGGTTATATTTTGTATTTGCACTAATTATATTACCTTTCTCTAGGGCCTAAATAATATGCCAACTAGGGCATAACCGATCTTGAAGTAAGCCTAGTTATTATGGCTTTATAAATTTATTGTTTTCATTTTCGTTTAATATTTGAGCAAGCAATTTGGAATTAGTAGCTACCTTTGTTATGAGAGTTCTGAATTTTATTTCAAGGTTAATTATCAGCTTATCTACAGTGTTATTTTAAGCCATAGACTTAAATAAAGGAATTGCATTTGAGCCTTGTGCAAATATTACATTCGCTTTACAAAGTTGTCCTGTGGTCACATTATAAAACAAAAGCCGGCTAAAATGGGACACAGCTTTAATGAGCATTTACATGCACTTGCTTGACCATAAAAATTGGGCAAGGAATTGATTTGTGGTAGATTTAATTTAATGAAATGTTTGCTAAAATTTTAGTATTCTTATGCATAGTGCCCAGAACAATGTCAATATTTTTACTTTTAAATATTGTAAATTGGCATAACCCAAATTATTAAACAATATTATTGAGTTTTAATGTTGCTAGACGGCCAAAAGTGTGGTAATACTAAAATAACATGTAATTAATAACAGATATTCCATAAATACAGATTATACTTACAGAATGGTGAGCGTTTTTGAATATTGCTGATGATATTTCTCCTCTCCCGATAAAAATTGCATAGATTTCAAAAAGGAATTGATGGTCAGTTCTAGATACCTACATATTATGATGCTATACTCTGCTACTGACCTTGGTTAATAAGCTTGGATAGATTTTCTAGATTTCTAATGCTACCAATATAGATTAAGACGGAAATTATTTAATTATTGACTTGTGGGAGTATTATTTTAATTATTTATGATGTAGCCTGTAGATATATTCGTAACTGATAAAAGATTTTCTTTAATTCTTGGTTGAATAAACAAAATTGAAAGCATTTGTTTTCAATCTTGGTGGCCTATCGATTACAATTAGAGTTGAAGACAAGCTGTAGTAAGTCGGGAAACAGTTCCATGGGGGAAAGAAAGCGATTTGGTTGGCTTGTTTTAGTAAATTTAAAATGTCAGAGAATCGTATGGATTGAGTTGCTGGCCAGGACAGTCGATTAGTGATGTGATGTGACCCTGAGGGAATGTGCACACAACTAAAGTGCTCCTCTCTGGATCCTACAGTAGTCTCTTTATAATGAATATATAGGTAGTGCATAAATATAGTGCCGAAGAAGAACTTTTAATTAGGAAAAAAGAAGTAGATGCGGAGATAGGGCAATAGTCCGGCCGACTTTTTCAACGGCAAGAGTTGAGGTGGAAACGGACTCGGGAATGTTTTTGAAAGGAATGGATGTTAAGGCTCTCGTGTTTTGTCAACGGACAGCATTTACCATCTGCAACTGATTGTGAGTTACCTAGTCAATTCCAATCCTATTCCAATCCATCTACCCTACCATCCACTCAAATATAATACAAATCGGGACAGATAGTTTCAACTAATTCCATCCCCAACTTTATATAGCCACTATTTCGTCTCGGGAAAAATAAAAATTGCACTTTTATTACTTCCCTTGTGTACCCAGTTTTTGAGGCCATAGCCGTTTCATCTGATGCAAGAAAATCCCACGGTTTTGTTTAGTTGAAATTAAAAGATGTTTCCAGATTCTCTGGTGATTTGAGAGTTAACATTGCAAAGTATAAAATAAACTCTGCTTTCTCGCAGTTCATTAAGTAATGGGTGGCTATATAGTATATAAATTTGACTGTTCAAACATCCTGATACACACTTCCTGATTGAATGACTCAACAGAGGAATTGTCTCAATCCCTCAGTGGGGAATGATGGAGTTTTCTATGTCAGGAGAAGAGATTTAATACAGGCGACAGAGTAAACATTAATGCGATAAAGTAATTAAAGATAAAGACTCCCAAGACAAGATTAACAATAAAATAGTACCGACGATACTCCTCCACACAGAATGGTTCCTAATACTTACTACGTTCCATACAAATTTCCCCAGCTACAATTTATTAACCGCCGCAATACATTACTTCTACCAGAAAGATGTTGCAACAGTTCAATAATAATAATGATTAATACAATTGATTAGTTTCGAGTAACTAACAATTGTTTGCAAATTTTTACAACTGCCAAATTGTACAGTTTTTTGCAGTAAACTCGCTTCCTCGGGTGAGCTAAACGGATACTTAAAAATATTTTCATTCGATTGTAAAAGCATTCGATAGAGCAGTAAGAAGGAATGAGAACCGTTTTCTCCTTCTGACTCAGGTTTGCGGCTAACTGTAATGAATAGTAATAAATGGTGTTGCTATGTACGAAGATGTTGACCCACTCAACTGTGAAGACGCCGATGGTGAAATGAAACAACTCCATTTCATTCGGTAGTCAATGAATGAAATTGAAATGGCAGAATACAAAGAAACCTGCTTTCTCTGCTTTCACCACTTGCATGTTGCCACTGAACTTCATTTTGCATTCTAATGTCTGAGCCAAGGTGCATTTGCATTTTGCAGTCGTCATCTGATCCGACAGTAGTCATGGGGTATATGCTTGGTTATTATCTTGGGCGATGTCTTTCCGACAAATGTATGCGAAGAGGAATATAGACAATCGAATGGTATATCAAATTTGTTTCGCTGTAATTCACAAATCCATAAAGCAGTTGCGTGAGAATATTAAATGAACTACCCGGTCTTAAAACTTTATCCCAAGAAATCTAAAAATAAACTGCCTCAAGGCCCCATTCAATTTTAGTTTAAGATTAGCACAAAAACAAACCACGCACGCACGATTTTTAGTATTCACGTACATGCATTATTATTTCATTCCAGATAGAAAAATGGATACCTGTTCAATATTTTATCCTTTCTGTGGTGTTATGAGAGTAGGGATAGAGCAATTACTACCGCAGCTTTACTGATAGCAAGTGAAATATTATTTCTACCATTTGGATGAAGGTATCTGTAGTCGCATATAATTCGTTTGATTTACAGTTCAACGATGCGCGCAATGACTCCCTGGAATTCTCTAGATTTTTTGAATCTGAATCATGAGATTTTGGTTTCCTCCTGTTGAACAAATATTGTTGGAAAGCATCTTATCAGTCTCGAGTCACGACCACGACTGACTTTGAGTCAACATGGCTCCTTCATTTATTTAGAGTAATAGCGTAAATAGATAATAATATGTAGTTTAATTCTTTACCAAATTGACTGACTGGATGAAGCAGAGAATTTCGTGGAATTAAGCTGAGAGCACACTGCCTCCCGGTATCTGGTCGCATCACGGAGGAGCAAATAGTAAAATTAAGGTTGGTAACTAGGAAAGGTAGCTATTTATTTACCTACGGGGAAAGTTTCGTCTCATTTATTTCCGTTACACGGAAATTATAGGAAAGGGCAATTTGCTTGGATGAGTTGTCACTGCACTCGCTCATGGCTCACTCACTCAATTCCACATTATCCTCCTCTTCATAATGCAGAAAGTTGCTGAAAGCAGATTCCCTTGTCAATTATGATGAGACATCCTTTTCCAATAATTGAGAGTCCCATTCTGATTTAAATCCGTCACCACTTGGCGTCGTCTCGTCCACCCACATCCCACCCAACCTCCCCGAATGCGACTTGACAGACACACGTCGGCGACTCCATCCCACATCACTGAACTCTCGCTCTAATAATATTAGTATGGTCTTGGCTACGAAACTAACTAGTCAAATGAACGTACCTACATTAGGTATAATAAATAATATTATTATGCATCACTTATTGAGCCACGTGGAATTGTCCCTTTTTGTGGTCTAGTTCCCTGGAATTCCGACGCATTATTCTACCGGGCCGCATCTTCTGTTATTCCTCGCGCCTGCAATTTCCATCTCTGTCTGTACTTATATTCCAAAATGTATTTTCCAAGATAGCTAACTTTATTTTTATGGCACATGAATTTGAACACGTTTCTTCATTTCCGTGATTGTCATTGTCCAATGGCATAGTAAATGATACTGCTGGTTGACTTCAGGCCAATGAAAAACATAAATTTGGCAGCAAATTTTTAATTCCATTTCAATTTGGAAATCAAAAAAGTTCCTTCACGTCTGTATGTGGCTTTTACATTTACTTTGCTACTCACCAAAAACACTTGATATCTTATTCTCCATCCATACATTCGACTCTCGAGTCTCTGTCTGACAGATGAAGATGACTTTATTTATTTGTAACTATGCTGTCAGATTTTTGAACGGATGAAAGATTTTTTGAACACCATTTTTATTCTATAAATGGAATATGAATTGGCATGAAAAACACATATAAAACACCATGGACATAAAACAGATTATTAAGTATGTAGTACTTTACTATAGGTAGTCTTGTTTAGTATAGCTTTACATTCTTTGTATTGTTTTATTGTAGACAGTATCATCGTCATTTGAGGTCATTGAAACATCATCACATCACATATGCCAGAGTTAATTGTAACAGTTCGATTGAATTAATCTTAAAATGTGCTTTACTAATAAATATTTTATTCTGAACTAACTATCTGAAAGTTTCAAGAAATATGGAAACGTAACGAATAATATTGGTTTATCGGTTTACATTGAACCGTTTTGTTAAATATTTGGACTATATAATATTTGCATCTGTTTAAACGCGTCTAGTCTGGTGGAGCCTTGGAGACATGTAGAAAAAAACTCTGTACATATACTGATAATGGTAACATTCGTTTTAAGTAGCATCAAACGCGGAAATAAGTAGATAATTAGAGTTTGTGGTTACTGTTCCTTCGTAACAGTCGACCATAACTCATTTCTTTGAGCCAACGGCAAGCTCTGATATATTCAAACCTCAGATCTTGAAATAAAATACAATCTCCATGACTTAAAAATCGAAAACCGTAACTGATAGGATGAGTGAGATGGAGGACTTTCTCAGGATTACATTATCAACTGGAGCTCAGTCAGCTTAGCTGATATCGAGTGGAAATTTGGAATCTATTTCTGTCGTTCGACAATTTCTTTTTAGTATTACATCTCCGTCAAGTCACCTAAACCTAAGGAATCCGATTGACTCTAAATGCAACTCTCTGGCTATTTTTTATTATGCTCACTTACTCACTCGGCGCAACTAATACTGTTGAGAGAAGTGCTATTGTGAAAATGTTGTTGCTATTTAGATTGCTGGGTATTAGATTTTCACGAACTACTAAAGCCATGCTGCTGCTATCTGTTATGTCGTGGTGTCTGGAGTGAAAACATACGGGCAGTCAATATCCCCATCAAATGTCTTATAAAACTTTCACAAATGCTTCCACCCATACAAAAGAGAAGGTCACTTTGTTTTAAGTTAAGCTTTATTTCCATCCAGTATAGCATGATATGGTTTCAGTATATCCTATGTGTAGTTAGCATTGATATTAGTAACTACCAGAGTCAAAATATTTTCGAGTGGGTACAAAGTAGAGTACCGAGTACACGAAAATGGACTGTGGATCTGACTGCTAAAGAGGAACGAAGTATGAAGTATCCCGATAATTATATTACCTAGTTGGATGACCATTTAATGTTGCATAGAATCCGACTCAAGAGATTTGTAGCCCTATTATTTAATTTTGCATATGAACACATAAATTCAGATAGCTACTTTTAATCCTACTCTACCCCTAGTATTACGTGCCGATAGCTGGCAATCGCAATTACTGAAAATATTGGGTTGGAGGACATTGGGCTTATTTTATTATTAACAGTGAGTAGTTTAGTTGATCAAATTGTATTGCAATGAGTTTAATGTAGATTCAGAATAATTAGCCAGTTTGAGTGGCACATAAGCAGACATGGGTCCAAATATTATTTTTGCTATGTGAAATAGTTACATTAATTGGCAGATGAGGATTTTGCGGATTACATGTGAATGAGCGAAGCACTTATTAGTATAGACGGAAGAATTGGTTGCGGGTTGGTTGGGCTGCCGAGGGTTGTCAACTCTGTTTGTGACGAGTGGAAGAATATGAGACAGTGTTTGTTGTGCTGTGTCGGTTCGTTGACTTGTTTTCATTTTCCATTTGAATGTTCATAATGCAAGTGCAGTTGAGTGAACGAGGTTTTATTGGCAGCGTTTGGTTTGATTTGATGTGGTGTCACTTGTTAGTGGTCCTGGCTGGCTTCCTTTCGTTCCGTTGGTTTGATTTGGGTGGTTTGGTTTACTTGGCTCATGTCGTTTCGTCAGAGTCGGCGGAGAGGAAGCGGAGCTTCGGTGTGTCGAGAGCGAGATAATTTAGTTTTGAGGGCATGCATAATAGGCATTAGTCCTTCCAATGAATAATAATGGGAGCTATGAAATGAAAGACGGCTGAAGAAGCTGCAGGGAGTCTTTCCCATTCAAATCTCATTACTTACAATTAGGATTACACGCCAAACGAGCCCAGACAGACTCCTCGCCCGCCCGGGCACCACCTACACTTACTACGTCGCTTATCTCTGCCCCACGCTCATCCTATTTTATCCACCCACCCAGACACCTCTCTAGATCAAACTACCGGTCACGTCAATACAAGGCAACCTTGTCATAATTTCAAGTACTTATCCATACAATTTCTTTGTCCCATCAAACCAGTTGCAATCAATACGGCTGGAGGAAACTTTATGTACTGCCCTGCATTATCCACTGCGTCTGCCCAATCAACTGCACTTTATCAATTTATTAATTAATTTTCAATTTAAATATCATGAGCAATAAATGATAAACGGCCGATACCTGAAGCCTACAACATTGCGGTCCGATATTATTAATTATATGCAAATCGTAAAACTGCACTGCTAATTGAAAAGACAGATTATCAAAATGATACGATTCACTTAAAGTTCGTGGATGTATTTATTTAAAAAATTCATAATCTCATCTTAATTTGAAATCTTAAATATTGTAGCTGAGAATGACAAATAAAAACAGGCGTCTTCATGGTAGTAATTTGCACTGACATTTACTGAACTGTTCATCAAATTTTTTTTTACATGAACCATAGTGGTATGAGATAAAGCAAGGTACATTATATCTGTAAATACGTGATTTCCACTAAGATTATTTTGGAATTAAGAATTTACAAAGTACAGAGTATAGACCGATAGGCACGCCTTTTAACATTGTTCTTTATTAGTTTAACTCATTTATCTGTTGGCACTAAAAGTACCATTCTCTACATAGTAAGATTTCTGACTACCAAAAACGCCAAGTAAACTCAATTTCCGCTGTAAAACTTTCTTAAACTTCTGTTCTTAATATTTTTAACTACTCGGTAGGTATATTTAATTATGTTTTTCATCAGAGTTTGTAAGTGTGTCCTTACAGCAATGAATTTCAGATAAGATCGTCTTTTTCCTTTGGTGTCATAGAACATGTCGGTCAGAAGTCAGGAGACTTGGCTGACTAAATAAGGTGAATTTAACTAATGCAAACTATTTAGATGCTTATTGAGAGCTTTGCAGTGAGTCTAAGTTATTTAAGCAAAGGAGACAGTTAGGCGAGGGTTTAGGCAGTTTTAAAAGTATTGAATGTATCCAGCCAGACCAGAGATAAGGTTGTCTTAGGAAAAGGAGTGCATTGCATTGTAATGTAAATGTCAAAGTGTGGGACTCCTTGTGAGTGAGGTGGATGGCAAATCCCGGCCATGGGCGACTGGAGCTGGACAAAGACTAAAGCTATTCCTGGAGAAGTTGTTTAATTGTAAGTCAGTTGGGAGAAAGTGACTTTCCCCGCGACATCGCAGAATATTAAGGTTATAATACGATGATTTACAAAACCGCGTCTAAAGACCTAGTTTACTTATTACTATTGTGTGTCATATAGGTACCATCATCATCAGCAAAGATTGTTAAATTGAGGCGGATATGCTTGGAATCCTTACCAGATTCAGCTAAACCCCAAAAATCGCCGTTTCTCATCTTAAGATAAATTATCTTTTAAACCATGCACAAAATTTAGTGACCTCAGAATTTCAAAAAAACATTTTATTTTCCCTCTTACTCATGATATTCTCACAATTTCGTATTCGAAAACAAAACTTTCACAACCCCTCTACCCAATTTGACTTTTCGATAATGTAAATTCGCAATTCTTTTTATAAATAAAAAGTGTTAACATTTTAGACGATTAATTTTTGAAAATATTTGGCTTTAATCGCAATAATGTTCTTTACCAAGCCTGAATTACAGATAATGATATTTAGTATTATTTTCGTGTTGAAAATTACACTTTAATTTTTTAATAGCAATGAAGAGATTTAGTGAATATTCTAATTGCTATTCATCCACATTTATTTATTTGTACAGATATTACCCTCAAACTGAGGTCTTCACGATATCAAAATACTTACAACATTATCCAAACATTCATATATAGATTACCATTTAATTTAGACCTAAGACCTTATCATTAGACCTTATCAATACCGCCAATATCCATTTTTTGGTATTATTGGTGCTTATAGTCAATGATAAAAAATACTAAAACATTTAAAAATGAAATTGAACTAATGAAAATTTATTGAATGCGCGTGGTTTTATTTGCAAACCATTTTGAACTATTCGCCCATATTTGCTATTCGTTTAATCAAGAAGTTATTTGTGGGGGACCCTGTATGTAGGCAGGTAGAAAGCAAGGTAAGTTAGAGATTTGAAACTCGACAGCTACATGACACACAGCATGAAAGTTCCGAACAAAGACACGCAGATAGGAAGATTCATTAATCAAAATTAATTAGTTCCCGTTCTGCAAAGCTTATACTTATTCGTCTTGTGCTTATTCAATCTGTACTGTTTGTAGGGACTCCTTTTTCAATCTTTCTCTGGCTTCTTGTAGCCATTGCAGCTCTGTAATGAAATATGTGATGTACATCTATAGAATGAGTAAGTGAGTGAGACAAGTCACACGAATGCCAAACTTGTGTGATTTGATTTTGTGATGCGGATGTGGGACACGGGCAAGTCATTTCATTTCCGAAAATGACATTTTACTATTCAGCAGTAGCACTGTAATGTAAAAGGGGGATGTCTTTATACGAACTAGACTTACTAGTAAAGGATACTCGCTTTGAGAGGAAGTTCTTAGTTAAAGGTGAATTTGAGGAGAGCTGAATCACATTAGTCAGAGATCCTACCAATACCATATCCCAGTCAGCACTGATTAGTCTGCTGGACAAATCTTAACTTAAGTCGACATGCTAATCCTACAAGCTAGTTCATGCATCCAACTTTACCTTTATCATTCATTCTTAACATAGGGTAATTATCAAGTAGGTCAAACAGTCACACATACCTCTGCCAACACTAAATAAAGGACAGTCATCTGTCTCTTAATATTCTAAATTATTTTCAATGTAACAACTCCTACCCACTATACTGGGTTAGGCGACACCCTTTCCTCCCTCTAATGACTACACACCGAAAGTCCAAGACAAATGCTAATGAAGTGATCCTGTCACTTCTCCTGTTATTAGCTATGTGTGCATAATTTCTATGTTTGCTTGAGATCCTTTGAAATACAAAGCATTAACATTCAAATACGGAAATGTAGTATTAACTGAACGATCCTAATCCTGAATTGCACTAAATTATTGAGTATCACACAGGTAAGTATAAAATAGGGCATAACAAGAATAGAATATGATAGAGACCTTAAAATGAGTCTGTGATTTGCAAACTATTTAAATCAGTACAGTGCAATTATCTTATAGGCACTAGGAGACTAGTATATGAACAATCCCTGTTATCTATTTAAATTTTGTATGTATGTATTATGTATGATCAACTTCTCATTACAATGTACATGAGCCCTCAATTTGAAAAGTCACAGGTTTGCAAATTATACTACCTCATTAGGTGCATGTTGTTTGTATATTGCGACACTTATTTAGCTTTGTAATAAATACTGTATTTTTTGCATTATTCAACGAAGCATCACTCTATTGACCATTTAATCTTTCAGATGTTCTAGACGAATTTGACGCTTTATGGGTGCCCCATATTTGTGTAATACAACTTACTGTTAGAATTTAAAACAGTATTGTCTAAAGACTATAAAAGTTTCGGGATGAATTAAGAATAAATTTTATGGTAACAAACATCTAAGCAATTTTACGAATACTGAATACGTAATGTTTTAGTACGTGATGTTAGAGCTGTGTATAGTATATCGGTGTCCTAAGATTTGGAAACATAATATCTACCCAACTTTCCATGGTTTGGCGATAATACTATCTAAGATGTAGGCAAAGGCATTCATTGTTACTGAGAAATTGTTCCCAAAAAATAATATAACTAAATAGACTTTAAGCAACCTGTTATGTCTTGGCCGAACAGTATTATTTTTTGGTTGAAATTTGGGGAAATGGATAGGATACCTACTTTCACCTGGTGGAAGGGTTTTGACTGTGGAGGGGTTTTATGTGGAGAGGTTTAGATTGGAAGAAGTAGTTGATTAGACGGGGAGAAGAGTGCTGTTTGTTTGACGGAGATATCAGTAATTGAGGATTGTCAGTCTGGGCACGTAGGCATTGCATTGGCCCACCATTCGCCACGCATTGGGCGATAAATGTTACGGCGTGTGATGAGGAGTCCACTATGCAGTCACATGGTCCGGTGCACTTGTCATGTCCGCTGAATGTGACGTACGTGTTTGTGGCATGCGACGGCGGATCTTTTCCCGCCGTCCATTTATCTCATACGTACTGGACTGGCCCATCTAGTCATAGAAGTAGTAAGTGGATGGGCCACTCCAGCTCACCTATAGCCCCTTATAGCTGGTTTTGGCCCCCACATATCAGAGTCACCTCTAAATCCGTGGCTATAGTATGCCTCGGCGTAATAACTGAAAATCATTATTGTCAGCCAACTGTGGAATGTCTCGTGGCCGTGGCTCCACGAATTTCTCCAGACTTCTAAGTTACGCATTGAATACTGATTGAGCATTACATTCCCTCTTACCAGTTGGACATTCCCTCCACAGGCACACACTGCCCTACTTACATTGCATAGCCCCCTACTAAGGTATTTTACAGAAATACGTCTACAACATTTGTCACATTGAGATAGCTCCCACTCACAACTTCTGCACTGAACATGAACACAGCGTGCCGCATTATTTAATCAACATCCACGCTTCGTTTACCTGCCATACCTACAAAAATATTTCACATTTTTTGCATACTGACACCTACAGATGAATTCAAAATGTTTTAATTAATGCGCTTTGTCTCTGTTCTGACTACTACTTACTACTGCGAAAATCCCAAATGGACGTTTCCCGTCATAAATCCTGTCTCAACTAACTCTAAATCAATTCCTTGGAAAGGACATTTATTTTACTCTCGAATATCATTTTGCATGGTTGGCTAAATATTAAAGATCATCAAGCCATCCACATCATTTTTCTCCCAGTTTTGAAATCATACAAAAATGAGTGGTAGACAAACTTGTAAAAGAAACATTTTACAACGTCTATACAGAAATCTTATTGCTCCATTGAGTAGGTACGCATTTATATATTAATATATCATACGAAAAAATAAAAAACTGAAATGTTTCGGACACCGAGTTAGTAAAACCAGAATAAAAGACAAGGTAATGTGAACTGACGATAATGTTTTAAAAGAATCTCTTCTGGATTTTGGTGTCATATATCTACGTTACGTCATGTAATTAGTTCCAATCAGTGTTCACATCAAGACATAAGGACATAAGACATTTGTTGGTGTTGTTATACAGAAAGATGTTTTAATTTTGCACGTAAATGCAAAACGTGCATGATAAAAGCAAAAAGAAAATCTGGCTGGTATTGCACAATTTTAATTAATTTGAGAGTGGATTTCAGAATAAGTTGTTGTTGGTGGATAGTTATTTCCACCATTGTGAATAAATATGTCCACGGTTATATTTAGTTTGAGGGGTGTATCACAAGTACCTCGTACATTCGGTGAATTCGGCAGCAGAGCAAACTTGAATGGTGACTGCACTTGACGATCTTCTGCATTAAGTTCAGTTGGGCACTCATTGTCATAGTGTTTCATGTATACTCTTTGTTTTTGTGTTTTGCTGTTACAGGGGAGTGTGGGGCGGGTCTTCCAAATTGGAGAATGTCACTCAGACGATTGCCAAACTTCTGCAAGGATATGACATCCGACTCAGACCTAACTTCGGCGGTAAGTTTATCACATTTTCAACAACCCAAATAGTAAGTATACCTATACGCAACCTCCCAACACCCATGCATGTACTTTCTTCCACCACAAAACAATTTTTCTGCCAGGAGTAATTCTGGGTCACATAAATATGTCGCAGCTATGAGAATACTCATTGCCAATAGCATTTTGAGACTTGACAGATCTGTAAAAATTAAGTAGCTACCTGTGAATACGTGATTTTAGGAGTATTTGCGTGTTAGTTCATTTGGGTTTAATATTGGAATATAAATATTAGCTATCTTGAGCTGATATTCCCCAAAGACGGATCAGATATTGTTCTAAGTGCATTCTTGAGCACATACCAACGTACCACGTACTAATGATATTAATTATAATCTTATGAATAAGTTATTTGTGAAGATTCCTATTTAGTTCTTCAACTGGAATGTTCATCAAGTTATTCTGTACTGACAAGTTTCAAAGTTGCAAGTTTTCACACGAAAAGGCAGTCTTCTGTGCGGGCGCCCTTTAACCCTAATTATATGCATCCATAGAAATGCACCATCCACTAGTCTGCATTAACAGTGCTGTAGGAATGAAAGTTTTCAGCAGTATAAAGGAGCAATATATCCATAAAATGGAAGCTTTCGTGGCTTCTACTAGATAACATGGAATGTCAGAAAATTGTGTAACAAATGGATAGGGATTTTTTAGGAAAGTGCTCATATCTCATCACCCTGACCTCACCATGCCTGTCAAAGACATGCTTACAATAGGGGCGAAAATTTAGCTTTCCAGAAAATATCTGCAATTCGTGAAACATGGATTTGTTTGAAGTTAATTTGTATACGTGAAGTATGCACAACTTTTGTCAAGAAAATTGCGGACTTCTTTTGGAACTTATGTAGTGCACAGTCTATGCATAAAACAAATCGATGAAAACCTTCCAAAGCAAGTGTAATTGCTTAACTGTATTATTTTTATATGCTACGTGCACTAATCAATGTGGTGGACTATACAGGCATATACCAAAAAGAGTAATAAAATGTGTATAATATTTCCACTTGGCAAAGTGCAGTGCCAATGACATTCAGATGTATATTCCGTGAGCCTGCAATAAAACGGGAAGTAGATAGTAATGTAAACTTTAAACCGTAAATAAATGATTAGCTTGAAGCAGAAATGAATTCTGTGGGTGAGCGGTGAAATGTTTTAGCGAGATTGCATACTGCGCTAAGGTGTTACTGTCAGTGTCATCTCATCAGTGCCATGTCATGCTAAAAAGTATTCCCGAGACATCACACGTTTTTAGTCTTTTGTTCTCCTATACAATAATATATCTGTGGATTACTGCATGCTCACTATAATCATCTACTTTTATCACGCACTTCATATAAATACTCGAATATCTGTGCTTACGTTACGTATAATATTGTAAATATTAGTACACTTGCTACACATTTATATTATTATATTATTTAAATTTATCTCCTATGGGAAAATGATTTCAATATTCTGCATTTATATTTCTATTATTATCTTCACTTAATTAATTATTATGATTCGTCCGCTATGGAATGCTTTAAGTACAATCCAGAGTTTAAAAGTGAATTTGTCCACCAGACTATATTGACAGTACTATAATTTATTTTATGCAACCGTTTGTCAAGTAGTTTTTAGTCAAGTAAATACTACTTTCAACTTGGGTATACTTGTTGGGCTTGTAAATAAAATTAAACTAAATTACCAGCAAACATTTTTTATTTAGGAAGCAAACAAATCCTATTCATATTCTGTACATGATAGACAGTAATGTCGTAATACCTATATACATTTTGGCAGGTTCGTTAGGATACTAACTCTAATTAGGGATCCAGAATGGCAGTTTATGAATTTACATCATTGAAAAAACTTTCGTTTATGTGTTGCAACTGGCAGAATAATTAATTTAACTTGAATAGCACATACTTTAATTATCAGACCGGCAACTTAGTCATTTAATTTGAAGCTCAAGTAAATAATTTAAAACCATCAAATCTTGTACGAAAGTTAAGAAATCTTATATTTTATGTATCTATATTTTGGCCTATTTGCGCCAGTGCAAATTGATCGTCTTGTCTCTTATTAGGTATTTGGCGTCTGTTAAATTGGTAGAATAAACCAGCTATGTCTTTAGTCCACTTCGAGATAAAATATTTACACACATCCTTTGAGAGAAAAATTCCCTTTATGTTGCTTTAAATTTTTTATTGATACCGTCCTATAGTAGATAATGAATAATTCATTATAATTATAGAAGTGCTAGTGGGTGTAATTATGGATAATTACGTCATGTTTGACCTCAATAGATTTGAATTGAGCTGATCCATCCGCTCAATGGGGGATTTTGCTGGAGATCTTTGATCTGATAGATGAATTTCGAATGAATTAGTGGAGAAGTCTCCATGAATACTTGAAAGTTACGTACTTCATAAGGAGACCGCGTTCATTTCATGCTTTGATGATAATTTATAATGAATTGGTTGACAGAACCTTAACAAATCACTTATAATCTAAGTTTGCCAGAATGATAAAATTCTTTTATTTATTGGAAAACATCTTAAACCCGTGCATAAAAATATAATCTAGTAAATGTTCATGGGCATCTCACCACTATAATATTCCACTCCACATAATATAATATTCTGTGCACAGCCCCACACTCATAGGAGATAAGAAGACTCGTGTCTATGAGTATTTTTGGACAGAGGTACTAAAATAGCCAAAGACACAAGTAGAAAAAAACATTTTGAAAAATATTTTCCAAAATTTTAAAGCATGTTCTAAAGTACTCGTATCTATAGGAATAATTGACATTTACATTACTGTGTTGTTGCGGCGGGTTATATTATGCTTTGCGTCCCGAATTTGTTAGATAACAAAATTAGTCAACTGGTATGGGGTGGGGACAATGGAGCAGGTGGATGGGGATGGGACTCCAGTTCCTAGTGGAGTTTTTTTTTATTTTCATTTTGTACTCGTGTTTACTAGTGAATTAGAACTTGTACTAAAAGGCGACTAAACGTCCCATAAATACTAGTAAAAACGAGTTGCTCAGTACTTGTTTTTCTCAAAGGATTTTCCCCTATGGGCAAATAGACTTACAACATTTATAAGTAGAGAATCTTTTTTTATCGAATTAGCTCCAGGACATTAAATGAAATGGATAAACGTTAAGTGAGTCAGAACATTTTTTGGAAATAAATAGCAGAAAATTCTAAAAATTCTGTCCGATTTCCAGCTATGCATCCAAACTTTCCCAAGCCACCAAAAAGTTTATTTTGAAATAATAGTAATTCAAGAATGGGGAAATTTTTGAAAATTGACAGACTCCAGTTTTGATGAAAATTGGTGGGAAATCACTAATGTGATTCTAACAATGATGGTTGAATTATTATTCCAAAATAATTTTTTGATTAAGCCTATATACTTAATAATTGAATATCGGGTAGAATAATAATACTTTTGGTTTTCAATTGGTTTCAGCTAAAATTAAACACTGATTCAAACCGGTGGTTATAGAATTGTATGCAATTACACGATCAATAATTAATTATAAGCTCACTGTGATATTTTGAGCCTGTTTGCTCATTTTTTGCTACCTAATGAATATGGGGAACTGTCGAAGGTAAATAAATCGGAGTTGGACTTGTGTCTTGTCTGTTCCATTGGATATAATTTTTATAGTGTGCCCCATTCTACGGAAACGCGAGTCTGTCCCCGCTCACTTGCCATATCATCTGATATGACTGATCTATAGCCTTGATCGAATCGATTCTTTGGGGAGTCCAATGTCTTTTGTCAGAACAATAAGCAGAGAAAGTCCATTTTCTTGACATTGGTAGACATGCGAAGACAGACACGGCTCACTAACATCGCACACTTACATCTAAATGTCTGCTGGATTGAGTCAATAGCGAAAAACAACCCGACAGTAGGGATGGAATAATCGGGGAATATTGTTGTCGTTCATGATTATGCATTAAGCGATGGTGTCGTCGTTTTTGAGTTTACAGATTGCAAAATAATATCAGAAACCAGTGAATGTAGTGTGGAAAATCTAGTGGGGATAATTGAGTGAAATTTTTAAAATGTAAAACGAAAACATGTTTTTCTTACTCATAAATAAAATTAGGTCACCGAGTTTCTTGGAACAAATCAAATCGATGAAATAGTGGAAAATGGGCTGAGAAGGGCGGGCAGGGTCGCAGGCAGGCATAGGGCAGATGTTGGCTACGTCACTGCATGATCTGCTGGTATGGCGATTTGATGTGACGGTGTAATGCGATTTAGTGTGATATGATGAGAAAATGGAAGAGATTCTTTTCCCGACTCGCACGCCCGCTCCTCCGGATTCACAGATGCTTATCCAGCTAGATACAGAGAGACATTAGATGCCCCAGATCAGGGAGTTATGAAGCGGAGAGTGAAGGTGGAGGCCGCGCTGTTGTGATGTGGGTGGCTCGGCGAGGATGAAGAGAGGCATCCATCTACATCATCGACTCAGGTCGTCAATCTCTCCTCTCATCCATCACTCATACTCCCGCACCCTCCTCTCCGCACTCTCCCGCTAATTTCTCCACTCATACTCCCATTACTACCATCATTCCCCCATTTTCACAATTTCACGCATTTCAAAAAATGCTATTTAATAGCCACTTAACCACAACCTGGGATTTGGAATGGACATCAATTCTATTTTCCATGGCAAATTTACCCAGAATTCTATAAACAATAGGATTGCAGTTAAAAGTACCATGTACCCCGAATTGGGCCAATATTGTGAATCTAAAAAATTGATCCCACTCAGCTTATAAACGCATAAATTTTGTTTCCCTTTTTTTAACTTGACGACCAAAAATTGTATTTGTTTTTAAAAAATTAAAACTTTCCTATTTAAAAGACCAAGGAAACATTTCATCCAGTTTAGTGAACCATGTGCAATATGTATTTGTATATACACTTTTAAAAAGAGTTTTGATTTGTTCTGAAAGTTCTGATAAACAATCACCTCAAAAACAAAAAGTAAGTAGTGAGGTAACGTTGTATTGCTAGATCCGAGAATGATGCTAACAGAATAAGTTGTAGCCTAAATGTAGCATCATAAATGGATTTTCATAAAAGCAAGAAATTGCATAAGTATGTTTTGTGCCCGAGATTCGGTTGAAATTAGAAAAGCGGACTGTATTTCAGTTAAGTGGGCTATGGCAGTGATGGTACCTAAAGCGGAGAAAGGAGTTTTGTTGTGTATTCGTAGAGTGGGGCATTTGAGTGGGTCCAGCCAGAGAGTTGCAGTGGATTGCCTTGTTTTGTTTCCCATCAGATTGTCTTTACTTTGTCTTGAGCCTTTCAGATCGCATCTTTTTCACTTCATCTCTCTGCTCATCGAAGCGATAACAGGAGGCGGATTGCGAGCTGCATTATCTCACAAAACATAGACTCTTTATGTACATATTATTTACTTCCACGGCCCAATGTGCAGAGATATTTCCTAGAGACATTTATTATTATGAGAGTACGTTGAGTCGTCCTGGCCTATCCTCCGTGACCTCACGACATGACAACGACCATGCTGAACCAAACAAAACCGAGAAAGTCACAGCAGAGAAGACAATGTGGACGTGAGCTAATCAACTTTCTCTGGCATCCCACATTTCCCTTTCCTTTCATATGACATCATCGGCGTAGTTTCTTCAGGGCGCTGAGGGGCGTCTTTGCTCCAAACTACTGTACCTCTCGCTGGACTGACTTATCTCTGCTTTTTAAATTGCAAACAAAACTACTTTTCCATTCTTAGCGATGCCCTTTCTTGCTTTTAGCATTTCCAAAAAACTAAGATTGGCGGAAAGAAATAGAATTAAATCATACATTCAGTAAAATGGGTACTGTTGACTTAACCAAAACGACCATTTTAACTAATTACACTCCTGCTTGATTAGCTTTCGCTTTCTGACGGACTTTTTGTCTGGTCTCCAAAAATCGAAAGCTACTTACGTAGACAACAATCCAGAAATAAATATTCTTTGCTTGTATTTCATCTTTATGCCATTCCTCTTTATCGGGAGGGCCCATCATCACATTTTCCCAATTTATGTGGAGGGATTTAATTTTTTACGGTGGAGGGATGCTCATTAGGTCCATGTATGCATATCTTCTCCGATAAGAAGAAACTTTTCTTCCGTTTTATCATTTCGAGATAGAACTGACATCTTAGCGTTGCTTCCCTGGGCGGCTAAACCCTCTACCTAGTACGACCTACATTTGTTGAAAAAGCAATTGTTTTTTTGCAATATTTGGCTCTGCTACAACATGATCACAATTTCTTTGGAGTGCATGTCTATTGCGATTGTGTATCCCATTTAGCATTAACGTGTTCATAGGACATCAGGCAGGAACGACCAGACAGCAGGCCGTGTCCACCGCAAATTGAAAACAGTTTTCCGATTATGTTATTTCCTATGGCTGCTGCATCTGGACGTGGAAGTGAAATCAGACTGTGAAAGTGCATTTGCTTTCACCACATTGCTCGTTGTGGTGTGGACTATGGTGCTAAGTGAGACACCTGTGGCTCATTTCCTTCTCGCATACACAAGTACCATGTTTGTAGACCTTCCATTTATAATTTGCTTGCAAGTAAAAAAAGACAAGAACTGCGGGGGAATCAATCGAGACACGATTCTCCATTTAGGTACAATAAATATTTACTTTACATGTAATTTTAATTATCGCCTTTAATTATTACCTCTGGGCGATAAAAAACTTGGACACAAAGAAAAGGTAATTCAAAACGGGGCAAGTAAATTTCTGTAGGTGCCAATCAAAATTCGAAATCAGTTCACAGATGGATTCAATGTACAACAGGCCGACACGACAAATCATCACAGTCAGTGTCTTTTCAACATCATACAATTCAGATCAGTACAAGAATTCGATTTCACATTTGCTATCATAATTATCAAATCACAGATTGTAATGTAAAATACTTCATACAATTCATTGGTGTCGAGGTATACGTTGAATGTTGAATACAGAGCCACAAATGCAGCAACAGAATGACGACATTCACTGTACCATCAAATAGAATTTGCAGTGCACATTCGCAGTTCTGTGAATGGGAGGTGGCTTATAATTCACATTCACAAGTTCAAGCGCGTTCTCTTAAGAAATAACTTCATAAGAGGGAGTGTGTGTGTGTACCGTAACTGCAGCATACCGTAAACCACTGCCATGTCATTTACTTAGCTGCCAAAAACGGTGCCTTTGGTTAGTTTACTGCATTTACGGCATGCCGTGCACAAAAAACAGTTTACAGCATGCCGGCTTTATACTCTGCAGATAAATAAGTGAAGGAGGGAAAAGGCATGAAGTGTCATTTTCCTTGTTTACAGTGCCTATATAAGTAAACGCTTGTTAGGTTGTGATTTGTCTCAACTTCGCGTGCTGAAAAATGTGCATGGATGTGAATGATAAATTACATACTGTAAGTAAAGCAATAAAAAGTAGAAGCCAGGTTCCCATTAACCCCTTCCCCAAAAATGAACAACATGCTAATGTAAGCATCGTTATTTTCTCTATGATGTTGTCAGCATTGTAAATGTCTGCTGTTGAAATGGGAGGTGAGAATGTGCAAATGCTCAAATGCCTCAGTATCCAATTCCATTTTTACAGACATTCTGAGCAATAAACTTGATTACTAGGAATTACCATCCTATAAAGTGGGTGCACATCTTACAATTACCTTTTAGATTGGATAAAACTAACGCACGACTTAGGTAGTTGGCAGGTCGTTTTCCGAACCCACAATAAAAATATTCCCCTTAGGGACACAGAAAAAACCTACTGGCTGCAAATTAACATTTTCCACTGCCTGTATCCTTACCCAGGTTTGTAATCTGTATTCAAGTGTATTCTTTAATTGAGTTATGTAAACATTAAACAAGAACTGCTACCATGTTCTACTTTACCACACGTGCAACGAAATAAGTATAAGCTACTTAAAAATGCGTACGCGAAAAGACGTTGATACCATTATCATTAATTTCTTCGTATTCTATAATTTTGAAAATTGTTTCAAATGTAATAAAATGTTTATCAAATCTTATTGCATTTCTGAATTTACTATTTGATTTCAGGAGATCCCTTGTACGTAGGCATGGACTTATTTATCGCCAGTTTCGATCACATCTCAGAAGTAAACATGGTAAGTTGCCTAAAGGATTATTACAAATGTAAAGTTAACTCATTTTATGTGACAGGAATTTTGTTTGGGAGAAGATAAGTCATAAAGCATTGGTGTAACTGAAAATAAGTATTTTAATTCTGTAGGCGGAAACTATTTATATTAGCATATCAGCGCTGACCATATATAATTTTTACTGCATTTATACGTTGTTAGAGCCGCCGTACTGTGTCTTCTTGGTATTTAAGTTTATTTGTGCCTGCCATTTTATAACAAACTTTTATATACACCAATCGAAGCCATGATGACGGTTTTTAAATGTGCCAAAGTGGCTTCTTAAGTGGGGAATGAATAGTTAGAAATTTTTTGTAAGTGCCTACTTAATTAGTGTTGAGTATTATGCAAGATTTGATGACGTTGTAGATCTTAAAGGTTATTGTATGTGACTATCGCTTCGTAAATCAATTCGACATTTTTCGTTCGAAAATGGTTTCTGATTTGGTGCAATGCTTATTAAACATTTAAAGAAGTAGCATTAAGGTCAGGATACTCAGGATATGAGATTGGATTTGATTTCCTGCTGACATGCAAAATAAACGTCGGCACTAGGCAGATTGTACATTATGGAAGTTCAGAGGAATCAAAAGTCGAAATGGGTGTCCAATTAAAGTTGATAATAATATATTTATGTGGGTGACGGTTCTTGAAATGGAAATCGAGTGGGGGAAAGCCGAGGAGAATGTCTTTCTCCTTGTCTATTATAATATGTTATAAATCGTTCACTTGAGACGGAATATCGTGAATATGCATATAGCGTGAAAGTGTTCTATAAACGATATAATCCGACGCAGAGGATACTAGCGGCCAAGTAGCAACTACTTTAAAGAGAAGAAAAGAAGAAGGCAAAGAGAGTCTCCTTTAAAATTCAATTCTTCCATTCTATCCATCTCCACTTCAACTTCATCTTCAACTTGATCTCATCATCTCAAACTTTGCTCACCTCTGCATAAACTCTCACAATCACTTTCTCTCTGTCCCTTTCGCTTTCTCTCTGAAGGCTATAAACTGAACACGTTATCATCTGAAAGACTCTCTCACCATTCACTCCCAATAACTATCTACTTCCTTTCCACCTACGACCATCCAACTACATATGTTCTTACTTAGACCGTGCTAAGGGATCTACACAAATCACGGCGACCAAAACCAAGCAATTTCCTTTCCCGCGTCGCTTATCGCAGAAATTCCACCCACCATGCACAAATTAAGTTACTATTATGACATCTAAATCTCCTGTATAAGCATTTAGGAAAAAGAGGAACAATTAGTGCGGCCAAGATGCTCTAGGCAAATTTGTGATCCAGAACCAGATCATTAAAATTAGTCCTCATCGTTGTTTGTGTGAGACCCGAGTTGGAAGGACAGGCAACTAGGAAGCAGTATTGACTAAGACAGGGAGGAGAAAGCAAAGCAAGCGATAAAGGAGCAGGAGAAAGCAAGCAGACTTTTTCTCCACTTTCACTAGCACGGTTTCTTTAGAAGGGAAAAGACTTCTCTTGAAACTTCAACCCGGCATCGCCACTTACACTTTCTGACTATGGCTAACTACTTATTTTCTGCACTACTTAGAAAGCTGCACTTTATACGTATCTCGATAGGCTTCCCCTTTAGCAACTTTTTGTCGGGAATCTAAACTTTTCAACTGAAACTGAACTGATGCTCACTAAACCTAACCACATACAAATCACATCTTTACCAACTACTTATATACACATTATTATGATCCTTTTATTCTCTTTTAATAGAGACAACCTGACTAACCCCAAATTCCTAGCCCACCCCTTGTAATCCATTCCTCTTCATTGCGATGGACTTGAATACTTGTTAGCTCAGAAGTTAAAAATCTATTGTCAGAAGAATCCCTACAACTCATTACTAGAACAAAATAAAATTCATGCAATAGAAAGCCCACAAAATATATTACCAAAGCAATCTTGTCAGTTTCTGAACCCTGTTATTCTTCAACGCTGTACAATAAATATACACCTAGTAATACAATACTCCTAAAAATATCCTATGATCCCGTTGAAAAACTCATTTTTGGTCGGAGGTGTACCAACAATAAATAGTTTTGGTTTTCCATGTCTGGGTTACCACTTACCAGTACATTAGCATAATTCATTTGAGGCTGTGGGAAAAAATTACCTTTCTACATGAAAATAGTTTGGTATCTAATCTAAATGCGATAGACATCTTCATCAAGTTTTGGACTTGAGTTTGGGTACACAGAAAGTTATTTATTCTCTCCGTCTTACTGTAAAATGGGGATTTTAGGAAAATTATACTGACCTCGTTTTTAATAGGTTAAGCAGTCATAACTTGATGATCTCTCGACCGTAAAAACATGTGCATATAGGAAATCTGGAATTAGAATTGAGCAAAGTAAGTTATGTATGTATCTGTTATTTGAATATGAATCTCTAGCTGACTCCTGAGGTGATGACGTGAACACAATCTGCTCCTGTTTGGTTCAGAATAGTTTGCTTGATCTGTCAGCCTGAGAATCTCTTTTTGTTGTCTCCCTGCTGAGTCTTCTTCAGGGAGTCTGTGAATGAATACAAGTCAGCAGCCTATCCAACTTTGAGCAAAAAGGGAAACTTCATCAATTGAGTTTTATCTCTTCCCTAATTGACTTTCCTCCACACCATGCCTTCTAATCTACTTACAACTTGGGACATCTTAACATTCGGGATAACCCTGTGTCAACTCTTGTAACCTCAAGCACTAACTATTGCAACTATGAGGCAATAAGTCAACCCATTTTCAGTTCCCAGGCCATTGTTTTGCAAAATGAACAGAAAGAATAACGTAATCCTCACGGAGAAATATTATTAATGCATCGCTTGAAATTAAGACAGGTCGCTAATGTAAATTTAAAATAATTTACGAATTAATTTACTGTCCCTAATTTAAATATGCATCAGTAAATAGCATTCTAAATGTTGATACAAAAATAAATAGAGCGTGATTGTGCAATTAAAGGTATCTCAGGAGGAATATTCGTTGTAAGTGTTTGTCCCCTACGAGGATGAGATAGTCAGGCTGGATGACAGAGAGGCTCTTGTGGATGGGTGGCCTTTTTTGCATACGTGTCCTCATCCTCCTCGTCTCATGTCCTCCAGAGTTTTTAGGATTTTAATGCAAAGCGTAATGGGAATGGAAAAGCCATTAAGAAGCGGATATGAGTGATGATAGCTCCGGGCCGTGTCCTCTCTGTCTATTATATTTCTTAGACTTCGCCTAGCACAGACGACATGCACAAAGATTCGGTTGAAGGGCTATTAATACACTCTGTAGGTAGGTACTTCGTATCTGGATAAGCATAGACTGCTGGCGGAGTGGCGGTGTCTGCCCCTCACCTCGTCCTAATAAGGAACGGAGTCAAAGTCCCAGCTAATGTCACCGGATCTGGATATTTCCCTCACAAACAGCAAATCACATCATCAGAGGAGCCAGACGACCCGTAGATCTCTTCATACATGCCACAATGACATGACAGACAGTCATTGAGATTGAGGAGGAGGAGGAGGGACTCTGAACTTGAACTGAAATCCCACTCACTCACACACTCCTGCCACAACTCTCAGGATCGTAGCCATCTCTTTCGATCATCCAGTCCTTGTTTATCAAATATCGTTTGATACCCCCGTAGTCTCACGTAGGAATCCTACTATTTAGTACTGGGACAGGAATTCCTAGGCGAGAAATATTATTTTTAGAAATTCGTTTTTAGTTTGCTTCAATTCCAAAGGTTAATTAGTGTACTACGGCACTACCAAGATTCAGATAATTAAAAGTACCTACCCGCACTTTGGATTTTTTTATAAATAAAAGCCATTTGCACAATTCAAGCAATTCCAATCAACAAAATAATTTCTCGTGTAAAAGTACGACTAGAAAAGGGTACCGTTCATTACGCAATTTTGCAGGAAATGTAATATGGAATTTGAAATTTTCAGCTGAAAAAGAGTAATTTTGGCCCACATTTTACTGTACGGACAGAAATGAACCCTGGAAAATATAAAATAGGTGGGTGGGTGTACCTATCTCCTGGGTAGGCACCTAAATACTTGCCTATCTTTGTAGTTGTAGTTTATTGTATAATAAACGATGGAGCATCAGATGCGAAAGAGGAAGAAATGAGTCATGAAAGTTGGGAAGGAATTCCGATTATGAATCCGCATCTATCTACATTAAATTTGCCATTAGCTAACGGCATTTGGCGTATGTTTGAGTTTGTTTGGGTCATGAATAGATGTGACATTACGGATGCAGTTTGGTAGGATCAGATATTTAAAGAGATGGAAAGGAAGTCAAGACTGGAGCTGATTGAGTTGTTAGATGAGCTACGAAACACTCAGCTGACATGACAGTTTCAAAATCTATGCCACTCTTGGGTCATAGACATCTGGAGGAGGGGCTTTCTCCTTCTGTGCATCCCTTTGGCTCCCCTTCTTATAATATATCGTCAGACAGATACACCGGTCTCACTCAGTCTACTATATCC
Source organism: Tomocerus maximus (assembly GCA_019776445.1). Classification (NCBI taxonomy): domain Eukaryota; kingdom Metazoa; phylum Arthropoda; class Collembola; order Entomobryomorpha; family Tomoceridae; genus Tomocerus; species Tomocerus maximus. Next base: position 1,762 of record JABASH010000794.1, on the reverse strand, counting down.
ACCCAAATAATATGATCTGTCTTGGTTGTTAGATGCACACACACAGCAGGACATAATAATGCCATCGCACTTATCGAAAATAATATAATGCAAATATAGTTACAATATTTATTATTATCTATGCCCAGATACACAAGACAATATTATAGTATTTTCTCAAATTATACTACTACACCATGGAAGTTTGGGAAACAAAATCTTATATTTTGAGCAGGTATTTCAGACTTGTACTTGTTACAAGTGAAAGTATTTAAATAGTGCAATTTCAGTACTCATTATCAGAAATAGAAACGCGTGCTATGTAATTTAACAGTTATCCCTAAAATGATAGGCATATTGATATCATTGAAAACTCGAAGAGATAGCTTAAATTCCTTTTTGAGAATGTTTCACGGATTACATACGTGTAACGGAGGTGTACAATGTTACTGAGTGATTATAATGGTGGCATTTGGAGATTGTAGGGGTAGGTAGGAGAGTAGAAGGGAATTGTTTGAAGAGTTGCTATATCGTGCTTGGCAATGATGTCTCCTATTTTTGTGTTAATAGGACTACACGATAACGATGTACCTTAATCAATACTGGAAGGATGATCGTCTGGCTTTCAGCGCCGACGACGAAGTCCTTACGCTTTCTGGTGACTTTGCCGAAAAAATTTGGGTGCCCGATACTTTCTTTGCTAATGACAAAAACAGGTCACCTCACTTTCTTTACTTGTGTCCATGTTTATAGTAGGCACAGACATTCTTCAATCCAAGTTGCGTTATTGTATTAGGATCGTTAGAATCCATGCAGATGCCATTTAGTTCACCTAATGGCATTAGCAACAACATCAAGTAATAATGATTTCCTCGTTATGTCAATTTACAGTTTTCTACACGACGTGACGGAAAAGAATAAAATGGTGAGACTGTTCGGGGACGGAAGCATAACTTATGGAATGCGTTTCACAACAACACTCGCTTGCATGATGGATCTTCATTACTATCCCCTCGACAGTCAAAACTGCACCGTCGAGATAGAAAGCTGTAAGATCATCATTTCCTTTCTTCTCTTCTTCATTCAAGTGCTTATCGATAAACTTTTATACGAATATCACGACACCCGCCTATTCCACGGCTTATGTACTCAGCCCGTACACATCCCTCCCTCCCTAGTTTCCTGCAGATATCTTTAATTTCCACACAAGTAGCACTTAGAAGTGTTCTCAACTGACATCGCATTTCACGGAGAAAGAGATAATGCTTACAAATGTAAAATCACTAGTATTGTATGTAAGTAGAGGCTAGGACTTTCATTTGGGCTTGTAAATGAGCCACATTTTTGTAAAATGGAGCAGACGGGTACACGGTGACGGATGTGGTCATGTACTGGAAAGACACGCCGGTGGTGGGAGTGGAAGATGCTGAACTCCCCCAGTTCACCGTCAAAGGCTACGAAACAAATGACCGGAAGGAGAAACTTGCTACGGGAGTTTACCAGCGACTGTCACTTTCTTTCAATCTCCAAAGAAATATCGGCTATTTCATTTTCCAGACTTATCTTCCCTCCATCCTAATCGTCATGCTCTCCTGGGTCTCTTTCTGGATCAACCACGAAGCTACAAGTGCGAGAGTCGCTCTAGGTACGAAATCTTTTAACTCTTGTCCATTTCCATTGATCTCAAAGGTGAAGTTCACTGAAAGTAAATTACAGTCTCAATCAGGCATACAGAAAATGTTTTCTGCCCGGTATCCAAAAAATTTCGGCCTGCCCGTTCCGG
>JABASH010000793.1:0-33341 GCA_019776445.1 Tomocerus maximus | reverse complement strand
ACTTAACCACATAAGCGCACTTACTATATTATTTATTATCCTTAAAAAACTTATCCCAAATAAGCAACGATGAATAAAGCAAATATTTATGTCAATCCATTTCTATAATAAGATTCGTGTGCTTTCTTTCCATGCATTTTCTATTTGCTTATTACTGTTTCTGATGTGTCCGTAAATAATTTCCACTTCATTGATCGACTCACTTCACTCTCGTGGCTGTTTAGATTTTATTTCCATATACTCTATTCTATACTATAGCTTATCGTGTATTTCTTTTAGGCAACTTTAGCTTTCAATCTCTTAGTTTCTTTAATTAAACAGAAAAATGGTGAGACTAAATTGCTAGATTGGTATTCTGGTACAATGTACCTGTATAAGTAGCTTAGCCACATTTGTCACATAAGCTGAGTTATGGCAAAAATTTTATTTATGCACTTATTAATTTTGATTTTGGTTATTTTTTGGTACTCGTTAGTCTTTTGGTCATCTAACCCCGCCGGTTCAAGCGTGGAATATTGCCAGATTGAGACCGGCACCACCTTTTAACCCGTTTTTGGCTGAGTACCTCCAGGCAGCTTCTCTGGCTCAGAAGTCACACACGGGCAATAGTAGTTCATCTGCAGGAATCTCTTCCACCTCACATTCACACGATCAAAATCAAACCAATAGTCACTTTAGCCCTAGCAGCAATTCTAGCTCGTCTAAAAGTAAAGTATCTAGCGTGATCTCGGTCTCTTCTTTACAAAATGGCACATCTGGATCTCCAACCCTTATTAATTATCCGAGTCCTGTCAGCAATGAAGATGACTTTGCCGTACTGGCCATCGTGGACGCATTCTGTGCAAAAAATCGCCAGCTCTCTGGTATAAACTTTTACTTTCCAAGATAGGCTTTTTTTATTTTATGCTGCCTCGTTTGCCTATTGAAGCTTTTCCGTATTTTGTTCTGTTCCTGTTGACTTTGTTAACTGCAAGGTGATCTGAAATTGTATTACCTAATAACGAATACTAATAAGTAATCTATTCATACCTTTTCCTAGATTTTTAATTTCATACTATAACCTATAGATACATATCATAGTAATAGAATCTACACTAATTACAATTGTTAAAGTAGACTATGAACCTACCTTCATAGATAAGCAATAATATGCAAAAAATAGTCATTTGGTACTGGTTAGTATTTTTGATTTGAGTTTCATGACTGAAAAATGATATGCCTAATGTTATGTTTATGTGAGCTTGAGTAAAGCAATGTTACTTGCATTCGTATCTAAGATGCTAACACAATAAATGTTAACCCTTTCTAACAGTATATTTGTACGCTTATATTTCATACACTGATTTCCTCGCAGGTATAATTGCAAAACAGCAGAATGTAGAATGCTTTCTCTGTAATCTTGAAAGAAAGCGGTGAAAGTTTATTATCAAAGAATTGTTTACTGAATATTGGACAAATGGTGAATTCATTTCATACATAGTGCTTTCCTCTACAACAGTTGGTACATAGTTTTACAAGATTCCCTATGCCTAATTTCCATACTTTTCGCATAAAAATGGCTTGCTGCCTTCATTTCTACTCTCCTTCATTTAGAAATCATAAATTACTAATTGCCTCTTGTATTATTACTGTCTTTCCTTCTCGCATGCTTCACTTGGCTCTCTGTGCTCTCAAATGGCCAAACTGTGGACATCATGGATGATCTTCAAACCAATATGATATGTAAAACGATGTAGTACATGGAAATCAAGATTTGAATCTAAATCTGAATTTTGAACCACTAAAGAGAAGAGGATGTTCCACTTGGTGCTGTGGAATGTCTCATAATAAGCCATTTGAATGTTAAAAGCAAACAAGCAAACAGTACCTAATTGTTTCAGTTTTGTCTGGTATGTGTATCATCTGCTTAGAAACGCAGCATCTGCTTTGGGGAGTTTACCAAATGATGTAATGAAACAATATTTATATTAGTCAATGGATGTATCTACACTAGCTATTAAATTGCTAAATTGTGAAAACTATTTTTAGTCTCCCTCGGATCGACCAATTCTCCTCCGAAACCCAATAATGTGGTTCCTGAGAAATTACCCAGGTTAGAATTCATATTAAGCACAAATTAGTGTTAGAAGGTTGAGTAGTTAATTTACTACAATTATCTGTGCTATTCAAAATCATTCGTTTGAGTATTATTTAAATTCATCAACAGGACTTTAGCCCAATTGGTGATGCTACTAAGAGACGAAGTTACGACACTGAAGTCCACAATGGTTACCGTCTCTGTCCAACTAGAAGAAGAACGAAAAGCAAGAAAAGCTTTGCAGAATTTTGTCCACAGTCACATTTCTCCATTGATGAATGGTAACGGAAATGTCTCCAGTACCGCGTCAATTAGCGTGGACTAACTAATAACAGTTCTTGTTACAATCAAAAATGCAATCAATCATAATACAATTATTGTTACTACACAGTTGCCTTAAATTAGATTTAGTTCTTGTGTAAATCATCTGTTAATCGTGAAACATATTGTATCGGATAGCGTAACCTATTTAGTTATTGTTTTCTGTCCATGATTTTCGTTAAGCTCATTTAAAGCAATCATGTTCGTGGATTCATTTTATGTCTACTAAATATTACGATACGAACTAGATGATTACGTAATGTTATTATTGATTACTAAACAATCACCGAGGTCCAATAATAATACACAATTTTTTAGAAGTCTATTGAAAAAAATATTACTCTGTGCATGGTGTCTTTATTTCATATACAAGGCCATAATCATCTTTCTGGGAAGATTATTGCCAAGAACAAGGTTACATATTTGGTTCATATAGGTATCCGGTCTCAAAAGCATCTAATATACTAAGGTACATTGTAGTGTAATTAGTAATTAGAGCGTGAGTGTGGCATTAATTATATATTTTTGACTACTGTGTATACATAAAATTGAGTATTTGCTAACAACCACTACAATAGCCTAGCACTAGCACCCGTTATTAAACTTTTGACAAAATAAGTGTTTTGTTAACATAGGTTACTAATCAATTGGGAAAGGATAAACCTTAACAGTAACACAAGTACTAATATCTATTAGGCACTCTAGTTTCTATTTTAATTAATTAACTAGATAGGAAAATCACAAGTCTCTAACAACTAATCTTGGTTGATATTTCCACATTATTTGTAAAGACTAAAGGAATTGTACCAATTTAAGATTCTACTTCTCTTAAAGTAATCCCCGACAATTATTTATTCAAACTAGTTCATCTATCTCCTTAATTTGTTTCTTCTTTAGTTTCTAACGCTTCCTTTTCTTTCCCTCCCATATATTCATATTGAACAAACCGAGCTCCTTGGGTTAATTGAGCACATTCATTCGTCATATGACATGCTAAAAGTAGAAGATTTCTAGGTTGAACTTTCCAAGCAAAACGCATAAATATCAGCGAGTAGAGGCATAGGGCAACTGTCATTTTACCTGCAAAGTACAAGCAAAGACTCAATTATTATTTACAACTTATTTCAATAAATAGTATTTTGCACAAACTTACCACTAATGAATTTTGGATGTTTCTTTGTATCAGCAATAGCGGCGATAGGAATCCCCCAATTTGCAACAGGTCCCCAAAAGTGCGTGCTGGGAAAAACACAAATTCCTTTTATTTAATTTTATGATACTATTATTGCTATGTATTTACGCATAGTAAGGTTCATCGGTTTCATGGATTGGATTGATTTAAAGAGCCAATTATAAATGAACAGTGTTATCCATAGCCACTATTAAACTAACACGTAATCAAATAGAGTATTTTTAAAAGATACCGAAATGTCCGAAATCGAAATCGTTTTATTCAGGCATTACATTGTTCGGTTGGGTTTAGAATTGTAATCTTTCCACTAGCAACTTATTATCTTCATCTTTATGTTCCCCTGTGAAAATAGTCTCATCATCTCATCATTTCTTTCATATACCCAAGAATATGAAATTAGGTAAAAGTACTATTTGAAAAAGTTCTCCACATATAAAGTACATATTTATTTCTATGACTCAAACGCTACTACAATCCAATCCGGTTTTTTATCTGTGCATATTAGTCTATCCATGCAATGTACCTGATACATACATGGTCTAAGGATAAGAGGATTGCCAAATCAATCCTATCATTATCCTTTTAACTTTGGCCCTCACCAAGCAAAGATTACAATTATATTATAACTATGTATTCCATATAGTTACATATACACAGATAAACATTGAAAAATACTCTCAATCATTTGAATTTATTATCGTCAATGCTGTATTGTTTGGCAGATAATAAATTACAAATAAGCATACCTGTACCATCCTATATACTCAATTACGCTATCAGTTTTACTGTCTCTCCAATATTATACATTTACTCAGTATTCATTTTCCTGTTAGCATCTTTTCTACATATACACAGACACATTCATCGGCAATAATGTGCTAAATACCTAGTCCATATTATTATTACACCTGCAATTACATTTACTTCGCCGCGTGGCCTCTAATGATATGATAACTAATTCTGCAGTTTTATTAAACGCCTTATCTTCTACAAATATACTATGACATGTAACTAAAAACGAAAATTCTATTGCATTTTGGAAAGGAATTTAAAATGGAGTTGAGGAATATAAGCCATTATAGTAGTATGAGCATAAATACCTACGAAATAAAAATACTATCTAAATGCAAAATAGATAGCGTGACACAAACTTGATATTTCCCCTGTCCGACTTTATGATGAATTTAGCATTATAATTCATTTTTTGCAGAAAACTATCACGTAATATATTAAGCAATAAGCCATGGGCCATGGATAATGAAGAACACTACCAAAAGGGCTGTAACCTGTAACACGAATCTTAACTAACCATGTACCATATGTTACAATTTCTGCAAAATTACACTGGTATTCATGAATTAACGCACATGATTGTGAACAAATAGCAAACGAAAGTCTTCAAACTAAAATTGACTCATTGTAATGTGACTGAACCCCCGAATAGTATTCCAAAATTTAATTTAAATTAATACGTAAAGCTTCGTGTAAGCATTTCAGGTGAAACTGACGAATCAGCCAGTGCCGCTATTTAATTTAATTGACCACAGAAAACGACATAAGTAATCTTATAGTTATTTCAAATTACAACAATATTTGTGTTTGACTTAATTTATACCACCCTGTGGCCAAGATATCACGGGTGGAATAATAAATTAAGGATTTACCTCATAAGATAGTCACGCATTTCCTTTGACTTGAGGGAGTCCACTCCTCTCTTCAGTAAACTTGCCATACTTGAGTCTTTGTATAATTATTCGAATCTTATATGCACCTGAAAACAGTAATAAAGGGGATTAATACAATTGGCAATTCTCTTGGCTAAGAACACAATTAAAATAAATTATAGGTATGCATGAAATCAAAAAAACTAAAATTCATCCTTGCCTTACACTCAAGCGACAAAATTAAGTGAAATATTAAATATTTGGGTATTTAGTTGGATTGTAACTATTGAGCAATTAAATATGGTAAATGTATGACAAAAAATCAACTCGGAAAACACGTACAATTATGACTTAATTATACAAGAGCGTGGTGACCGCCACACCACGATAATTATCATTTAGATACAACCTAGAGAAGTTGTAGTTAATAATGATCTCTCACATATGAATTATGAATAATGTTATTAGGAAATGACTTACAAAAGGATTACTTCAAACTTCCAACTTCGGAAATGCTTCCCCGTGTTAAGTGTTTATCCAGCCAAAGGAACAAGTAATTTGTGCAAGTTCCTACAACATTCAAATCTCTATCTATTTACCTTCCCGTTTCATCATGTGTTGTGTTGACCAGCAATAGCAGTATGAGAGAGAACTTGATGAACATGTGATTGAGATCTTTGTGTGCTAAATGAACACCAAGTGCCGAGTCGCAACTTAGTACATTACATAACAGTTTGAAGTGCATGATGGTGGGTGGGAGCATGATTATGTGTAGTGTATCACCTATATAACATATAGGTATAACATATATAACATACCTAACATGCCTAGCGATATCTTTAGTGCAATTGCAAGTAAAAGCAGCTTGATTGGTATTGCCTCTAAATTACTTTTAGTAACAGTTGTAACTTAGGATGTAAAATTATTGTAAATGCAAATGCAGGGTAAGTAGCAGTTGCATCACTAGCAGCATCATCAATTAACTTCAAAATGCGTTTTCATTTCCCCGTTTTTGTCGGTGTATGGTAGTTCGACTTGTGGTTAGCCCACTGTATTTTTTGAAAGATAACTATTTTTACAATGCAACGAAAATTGGATTCAATAATTTTACGCTTTTCAGGCTCTCAGATTAGTACAGAAATGTTGAGTAAGACCCTCTGCCCTTTAATATAATAACCAAGTTGTGTCATCTGAATATTTATATTGCCAACAACGAGTACAAATTGCCACGAAATGACAGAGCAAATAATGTGCCATTGCATAGATTCTGCTATCAGAGTATTTTTAGTCATTGTTAGTTATTCGCGATAGAAAGCAAACTGATTCCATGATTTATGTATATTGTAGCTTCTCAATAACTTTCCCTTAAACGAAAAGTAAATGGTTTTAGCAAAGGAAGCTTTGCTGCTTCTACTTTCATGTAGGATCTTTCATGCATTTAACGTATCCTCCCGATTTCATTGTTATTTAGCACTTAGGCTAAAAAATTAGCCTCAGAAGCTCTACACGCAAGATTAAGAGTTGGGTCTCAAACTCTCAACTGAATATAACATATTATTTATCTATAATCTGTAGTATAGAGCATTTTAATTGAATTTGGTAAAGCTTGAAAAGGAATCATTTCAATTTCAGTTGTGCTCTACATTGTCTACATTATGCATCATGTGCTACTTATTACAAACAGAATTTTTTTGAGTCATTGCAAGTCACAATTTAGTAGGTATATCTATAGTATGGACTATGAACACTATGAACTTTACTTATCAAAATCATTTTTGAGTCAAAACCATTTTGCTGCCACCGACATTGACAATGAGTGAATAGTAAATAATACTTGGTGAAGTTCCATTATGTTCAAGTTCCTGATGGTTCATTCGTATTACCTTATTATTCCTAATGGTTTATTTTTTTAAGTTTTATTGTAACATATCTACATAGCAAGAATAATATTATGTTATCTACTACAACATTTTAGGTATTGGTAATATGTATTCTGCATTGAAATAATAATGGGTGGAAAAGGTATTTTCTGGAACCAATATTGCATCTCAGTGAATAGAGGTTACGGAAGAAAAGTGCATGAAGGGCATAAGAAATGAGGACATAGCTTGTTAGCTTAATTGTAACTGGTCAACTACTTACGTAGGCGCCTACTCTATAATTCATGGAAATTTACTTACGTGAGAAATTATTGATAAGTTCCATGTTAGCTTTAAGGTAATTGGTCCATGCGGACAGTAGTATTGAGGTGGACGAACACGCAAACAAATTCGTGTCCACTTCCACCATCTCGATCAAACTTAAATATAAATAACCTTAACTTACAAAACGGAGAACGGAAAAAATATGCGGACACCCAAACTACTGAACTTACACACCTGTACATATGTATGACATGATTTTTAACACGAAATGACCACACTATCGATCTTATTGATTCAAGAAAAACAATTTGTCCATATAGAAATGTATTTTTATGACATGTTAGACAGTTTGTATTTGAAGCTTTACCTGTGACTTGACCAGTAGTTAGATTGAAATGTAATTTTTTAGGTTTATGAGCTCTACTAGTATCTAGTATCGTGACCTAGAACTTATACTATCAATAATGTAGTCATTACATTCGTTATCGTTAGTGTTTTTGCTCGCTTAGTCTTTTCATTTAGGAATTCATAGTGATCTTTTTGCTCTTTTGTGTGTCAATATGCTTTATTTAGGAAATAGGCAAGACTTTATTGCAACAGGATTAATTANGTGTGTCAATATGCTTTATTTAGGAAATAGGCAAGACTTTATTGCAACAGGATTAATTAGAAGTATGTAAAATGTATCAAAATTCGAAACACTTATCAAATTGGAGTACAGACCCTTTGTACGCTGCATCTGTAAATAACCATAAAATGACTGGGAGTGGAGGAAGGATATCTGTGATAAGCAGGGACCAAAGCGCCGAAAGGGTAAAGCCGTCCTCCATATTCTACACCCAGGGTTAGTAAGTCTTACTGGAAATGGACATTTGTGGTTACTTTGTTGCCATTTTATTTCTGGGGAATCCCCGTACATCTCCTGTTTGGAAAATATAGAATCACCACCACAAAAAACTGGCTCAAAAACCTATTTTCCTTCTGGCCAAATCCTTGTTCTGGAATTTTAACTGCGATTCTCCTGGCAGGGACAATTCTCGAGAATGCGTTTATTCTATACCGCATAGGTCACGTATTTTATCAACTGGTGATCATAGCTAATCCAGACGAGGAAATTCTATCCTATATGTATTTTCTGTACAACATGATACCTATTATGATCCCTGTCAACTACATTTGGCTTTATGGCTACAAAGTTCGAAATCTGATATCTGCGTTCGATAAAATCGTCGTTCCTGTCAGCAGAGACTATTATTCGGATATTCCGAATGTCTCATCTTCACCTTCGGGCAGAGTCAAACTACTGATCATGTACATCATGATAATAATGGTCCACACAATTCACCAATTTCTCTTCGAGGTCAGAGAACACCGTGCTAATTCAAGTAATTTCGAACATTGGTCTGTTTATATATTGGGAACAGTTATGTATTCTCTGCTGCTCCCTCTCTATGCCACACTTTGCTGGGCAGTAACCTACGAGTTCCAAGTATTGGTATCATACATAGGAACCCTCATGGAAGATAATCAACCAGCAAAAATAGAACTCCTTGATAACTTTAAGAGAGCTTACAAGCGCACTGCGGACCATGTCTTGCAAATAAATCAGATCTGCGGCCTGTACATGTCATGGGTGTTCCCTTTCTTAGGATTGAGTTTGTATTTGGAAATTATGAGTGTGGGGGAAGAGGTCATTGCATTGATGGGAATGATGGAGAGTGGCCCATCAAACGAAAGAGCCGCTTCTATTAGAAGTCTGGTTGGGACTTTTGTGGTCATTGCCACCCAAGCCTTTCTGGGATTCTTCACATTATGGCAAGCAGTCAAAGCTAACGACGAAGCTCGCTATCTTCATGTGTGGCTCAATGATTTTGTGACAACCCCGGAAGCCAACTTGAATGAAGGAACCTACATGGCGGTAATTACATTTAACTTTTGCCTTTCCATTGTTTATTCCATAAATAATTGATATTACCTGGTACAGAGAACTAAACTTACAACTTACTTGCCCATGCAAATTCACTTAACGTTCTGTTTCTATTTTCAGTTTCGAATGCTGAAGTACTACGTACATAGTCGAATGGAGCAGCCGAAACCAGCTTTATTATATATATCATTTTTGTCATTAGTACCATTCATGAAAGACAGAATGTTGAAATACACTGTTCGTCACTAGTGTAAGAAAATCATACATTTGCCTGCCATATTGTACTGGAATACTATCAAAATAAAGTATTTTAAAGATGAAAATGTGATTGACAAGCTGAAAGATATTTATGGTATGACGAGATGAAATAATGTCATAAAAATCTGAATGTCTAACAATTTACTTTTCAATAATACGGAAATTCATTTTTATGGCTACTTATTTCTACGCAATTATGTACCTATTGAGTGTAAAAATACTTGACTCGAATTGTCACCTGATTCTTCCAAATAGACAATGCTAACAAAATTGGTAATACCATTTATCTGAAACTAATATCTGCAAATTATTAATAGATACAATTAAATATTAGCAAGATTATTTAACAGGTGGGAGTTAATCGGAGAGACATAAATATTTTTATGTGTTCATTTACCATAGTATAGTAAATAAAAATATTAAATTGTCCATATTAAAGTAAATTGAAGCTGTCTCAATGTTTCGTAAAGCTGAGAGATGTAGTACGGAGCCTAGAATCATGCACCAAATCAGTTTGTTGTCCTGAAGGATTTGCTACAAATTATCTGTCATGTCATGGCTTGCATAGAATCACATTGAAAATTAATCTTGGCATTCCCCATGGATTCCTCCGAAGTTATGTAGAAACACGATTTTGTCGTAGATAGGACGGTTGTGTACATGGAAATAACATAGAATCCAGTAAAAAGTAGTATCAGTATTAATAGGGTTGACTGTTATTTAAGTTCGGGTTTATGTATGCGCCACATTACTTGGGAACTGGTTGTATGTGCTTATGTGAATGCAAAGCAGTATATCCGTATGAGTAAGATAGTCGAAGAAGAAAGGATAAACTAAAGCAGAGTAAGGTACACAAATTCTGGTTTCGTAGAAAAATCGATAGCAGAACAGCGTATTAAGTGTCTAGCCCTATTACACTAGCGCAGGAAATTATAAACAGCAGATAGAAATCCGCACCTTTGTATGGTGAAAGTCACAACTGTCACACCAATTCTGAAATACACTCAAAAAATACACAAATTCATGAGTTTCAAATAATAATTCTAGTTTATTTTCACCAGTCCATTGTACACTTTCTGAAATGAGCAATACTACCTACGGAATCATCGAAGATGATGATGAAGATATAAACAATATTCCTCTGGCAGACGATGACCCGCAAGGTAACTGCATTTCTTTCATACATTTTAATCTGTATATACATCAATTATCAACCCTAAACTTGTAGAGATTTAACAAAGATTTTGAAAATGAGTCTGGGTGTTTAAATTTAAGTAATTGTAAAGATATCTTCCGCATTGCAACGAAATATTGTTGACCATATTGTTCAAAATTCTTAGGCTAATAAAAATGATGAAAGTTAACTTTGCATATTGAAAGAATGTTTTATAAATGAGATGTTTAAGCAATTTATGGTTTTATTATCCAGCTGTAATACCTGAAGGAGACGATTCAACTTCACAAGCAACAGATCCGACCACAACGGGACTCACACGGAGTTTTGACTCTTTTCCTTCAACTTTTACCAACGATAGCTTATCCAGTGCCGGTCCTAATAGTAATTTCTAACTCTAGTTCAATGGGTACTACTTATCAATTTACGAAACGGTTATGGGTTTTGTTTTGTGTGTGCTAGGTCTAGATCCGGATATTAGTCAAGATGAGCAAGAAGAAAAAGCAAGCCGAATCGCACAGGTTTTGGAATTGCAGAATACATTAGACGGTATAGTTTTAATTTGCATTAGCGTATTAAATAAATTCTATCTGGTTGGATATGTTATTGATTTAGTTTTGATGATTCCAGATTTATCTCAAAGGGTTGACAGTGTGAAAGAGGAGAATCTAAAATTGCGCTCAGAGAACCAAGTGCTTGGCCAGTACATAGAGAGTCTCATGTCCGCCTCCAGCGTTTTCCAACCAACATCACCGAAAAGCAAGAGAAAGTAATTTCCATTATCATTAGCTACTTAATGCATATTTATTACTGTACGCAAAGGATGTAAGCTAACTTGTTCACTAATTGATGACGTGCCGATGAATACTTATGACTCTTTGCTTATATTATTAATAGCTGACCTTGTGAATCTTGTCTGTCAGTATAATATTGTGAATTCATGCAAAAAGAAGAGCAATATTTTCGTTATATTAAATAGATTTAACCTTGCACTGCACTGATATGAACATTTTTACTAATTAAACATGACCTGACTATGTATGCTTACTAAAAGTGCCTGCTTATACTAAACTACTTACTAAAACATTATATTTCTTATAATACTTAGCGTATGTTATATAATAATATAGCATCTGACCTATAACAAGTTTTCAAAACTTCTTTTATGATATTGCACGCTCATTTTAACTCCCAGATTTGTAAATGCATTGCATTAGTTATTCATTTACCTTCGAGGTTAACTTAAAGTTTTATTTGCCATAAATTATCTTCCCATAATCAAACTTATAATTAATGTAAAACTAGCGTAGTGAAGTGCTCAATAATCAGAAATAGTCGAAATAGTCATGTATTAATTAGTACAAGTATAATTTGGCCTTAGTTTGTCATAGTTAGTCATTATTTATTTGTCTAGCTTAAGCAATACAACTAGATGCTTTAGCATTTATGATTATTTTAAGAAATCTGTTACAAAAAATATTATTGCTTAAGTTTTGTCAAAAAAATTAAGCTTAAGTTACTCTTCTGGATGCCTTAAGTTGTTAAGAGAAAATTTCTGCTTGAAAACATCTATTTTGTAAATTGAGGATATGAAATAATTCTTTTGTGTCTTCAAAGGAAAGTGCTTGCTTGTAGTTTGTAGAGATATTTAGTGATTTCGATGTTTAGAATTAGTTTATTCTAGCTTATGGTTATAGTGAGTAGTTTTAGTGTATTTTATGATTTCTAAATTTTTAAGCTTATGTACAGAATTTGTAGGATTATGATTGTTAAAAGCGATTTGTGAATTTAATAGCTTAGCCCTAATTTCCTAGAATAAAAGATTGTAGCTAATTTCTAGAATGTAATTTTCTAAAGTAGTAATTTAAGATTTAGTATGGACCATCAAGATTAGTTTGGAACTAGAAAAGTTTTGTTGTTGAATGGTTTTAACAGGGGAGGTAGACATAAGAAGTAGACGCTGTGGGGGCGAGCTGGGCTGGGAATGAAATTGAAATGACTTACTTACACAGTATTTTGCAATCGAAAATTGTTTAGTACGAGTTTCTCCACTTGACTTGAATTTAAGTGATTTGAGAATTGTATTACACAAACCAAGAGCCAACCACGCCAATGCTACCTAAACTCGCACTCGTTTTTTCTCTCTCTGTCCATTGATTCTTTACAATTTACTGTCTTTGTACTAATTGGATTGACTTTGCAAATTTAATGGCAACTGTAGCTGATTAATGAATAATTATGTATACTGTCTGCTGTCTGACTTTGACTGTTGACCTGCCGCTCTCTGCTCACCACTGCCGCTCTTCCTGCTCTGCTGCTTGTAAATTGCATTACTAATTAAATAGTCAACCTTCTGGATTTCTCCGAAATATCGCAGTGAATTAAAAGTAAAATGCAATGTAGTACTTTCAATATCGGTAAATCGCAAGTGATCTTATGACTCAACGCATCCTACCTATAAAAAAACTAGACATATTATGCACTAATAATGTTACCTTATACTAAGCACACGATTGTTGATTAATTATGATAAAAACCATTGCTATATGCAGACTGACTGATCTGATGTTAACATTTAAGACAATGCATTTAAAAAAGTATTTATTAATTGTTTAAAATACATTTCACTATGCTATATTATAATTATAAATGTGAAATTAGTAACATATCTGTTCAGTTGCGAATTAGTTTGCTAACTAAATGATGATTGTATAAGTCATGCCACTGACCTATTTAAGAGTAAGAGAATTTAATCAATGTAAATATATAAATTGAACTACGCATATAGTAAATTATGATTTCACCGTTATATATTTTATGCATACAGACTTAGTAGAGACACTACTACTACGTTGTATTAAATAAAAGATCAATTGAATTCGAGATTTTGATTTGCTAACCTCTGTAGTATGTACATACTTTCACTAGCATTGATTTCACTCTTGCGAAGTCGACTTTCTCCAAGATGTACGAAAGTTCAGGAGTATCTTGCACAAAGACTGATATAACAAATAGAAGTGGAGCATGAAATTCGATGTGACAACAAAAGAAAACGAGAAAATGTCTAGCCTCTTCTTGTCAACATTATTCTACATCAATAACAATTCTCTACAGTTTTGTTCGCATCAAAGTTGTTAGTTTGCTTGACTTTCCTTTAGGTCAGCTTGATTTACTTTCATCCCAGTTTAGCACGGTGAGATCGAGCGGAAAGCAAGGGACACCCCGTAGGCGAAAATCTCCCGAGTTATACCTACCTCATACATAATATACCATATCTTGGCTATACATCTTTAACAAAGACGAAACATATAATACAATGTAGTTACCGTGTAGTTGTAAGTGTGCCAGTTAAAGAAATCTCTTTCTTGTCATCCTGCGGCGAGAACCCGTTGCCAAGTTCAATAGATATTAAATAAATGTATGTAGGCAGTATTGACAGAGTTGGGAAAAGCCTAGTAGTGCTTTTGATCCTGAATCAGATTACATATTAAACAAGCTCTTTCCTACCAAGACAAACAACTCTGGCGAACGAAATAAAATATTGAAATTCAAATGTCATCTGTTCATGCTAATTCCTCTATCTCCTAGATCAAATAGTCAGATTTCTTGGGAGACGCAGCCTTTTATCTTATTTATTCCAAGTAACAGCACAATCTCCGAATTATGATACAAAAACGGGAAACTACAGTGTTTTATATCCCCAGGGGACATGAATACCACAAATGCTTCATTGATTTCTCCGTGAATTGGAATTCTTTTCATAACTACATTTGCACGCTATCTCATTTCGGTCATTTGTATTTGTATAAGGGAGCATTAGATACTCTGGGAGTATATTTTGATAAAAGTCTGCAGAGCATCAAGGTGGAATGAAGTGTGGGCCGGGTGAAAATGAAAAGAAAGCGGTCAACGAAGCATAGAGCCGAAAACCGTAACTGTGTTATGTGATAGTGCTGCAACTTGCATGAAAAGCTACTATATTGATCGAAAACGTGTAGTATTTGTCCCTAGCTTGTAAGTATGATGATGTGGAACTGTTCTGTTGTGAAAAGGTATATAACTCCGTCATCGTCGACTCTGGCTGTGTATAAGGAACCAATTGAATTCTGCAAAGCTGTAGTAGAGAGAGAAAATAGGGAAATTGACGCTAGGAAGTAAAGGAAAAGCGCAGAAGTGCACTAGACTCAACTCGGGTTCACAACATACCCGTCTGTACTACCTCTGAATTTGCCCTTGGCCGCAAAAGATCCTAGTACTATCATGATGATCGCACACAGGGAGCATGGCACTAACAACGGAATATCCTAGACACTACGGTGAATGCCTAAAAGCCCGGAGTAAATAAGCTACCTTGGTTCCCACCTCACATAACTCACAATCCAAAGTGTGCCTTCACACTTTCATTTTTCTTCGCAATCTATTCTGATTGCCTCCGTCTGGCTGGCTTATGTTCCGGTCGTTTTGGTCTGTGGGACTCCTTGTCTTGTCCTCTCAGATTTAGACGCACCACTTGATTGTTACGGGGACAATAAAATATTAAAGTGCTATGACAAATTGCATTCAAAATGAAGGAGTCTGTTTTCTCAACAGAAACAAAAGAAAATCAATGCGCTACCTTCTGTTTTCCAGAGTTTATTTGTCCAATCCAGCATTCCTCGCGCTAGCCGTTACATAAGATTTAACGTAGCTTGAACTAAATAAGTATGAAGATGCTACAATTTGTATGCATTCAGGTTTTCGACATAGTACATTGCATCCTCGTTTTGGTAGAGGGTACTTCCGAATATTTAGCTGTATATGGAATTATAGTATAAAAGAGTTCGTGGCTCTCGGCTCCCTTCGGAGGAGAAAAGAAGATCGCATCTCTCCTCTCTCCTATGTATGTGATGTGACTGGCTAAAACATTAGATAGAGACGGAACGCTGGCTCGGGCATAAATTCATTCCCGTATAGATCCCAGGATTGCACAGGAGCGAGCAGAGAACACACAAGAAACGTCTTGAAATCTTGTTGCTCTAAGAACTTGCTACTCTACGAAACACATTGTTAACAGCCAAACCAGAATTTCAACGAAACTTTAAGCTGCAACTGCACTCGATTCTTTCTCTTACTTTCCCAACTCTCAGTTTGTTTAGCGTCCTCCTCTCGGCAAACTCTCTTCTGTTGTGTCAAAGAATATTTTGTGGTGAACTCTCCAGACTCTGTTTACTCAGACACACATGTACGAGTACATACACCAGTTATTACTCTGTATACGCTCAAATACCTCCATCAACACACATTAGCCACATGCTAAATATTCTTTTATTTAACTTGAAGGTGCAACTTAAAAGATTACTTTGTCGCGTGCACACCTAAATTATACCAATTTATCTACCTACATTCAATTATTTACTTTTCAAGTTTCCATCCATCTACTTAAGCTTAGTCACTTCAACAAGAAAACCAATAGAAACTCATTGCATACTATTATTACCTTTACAGCTACACTTGTAATAGTACCTACAGGAAAAGTCGATTGCATTTCACCTTTTTATTCCTGTAGTAGTTAAACATTTACAGTTCATGTCAGCTACACAAAATTGCATCGTTTCTACAGGCACATGGCTTAAACACTAAACCAAATGCTAAATTACGTAGGAACGACTCAAACTCAACTCGTACAATCAAACCGCACTCCATTTCATTCCGAAAATACCTCTACAATATTCCAGTTCCTTTAATTCTCCGTACATAATACATGTAACTATATTATATACACCACAGAGTGTATTTCGCATTGATTCACCAGTCTCTCCTGACAGCAGAGGACTAGTAGAACATAGCCTAGCACAGTCCACATTTTTCTCATTCAGAAACTCAATACAAGCCAGTATCTACAAGTACCTCGGGCTTTTGACAAATTCTCCTGCTGCTATAATTACATTGCCACAACTACTGCATGGATAACTCCTATTAGAATTCTAGATCAATAACACCAGAATTCAACTCTCATCTTCTTCTCTTGCTAATTAACACAAGTCTGCAAGGTAAACTAATCTCTAATCATTTCAGGGATTATGTAATTTTATCGTGAAACTTCAACCATCTCTTTACTATACAGCCAATAAGTACCTGATACAAAAATGAGGAGTCTACAAACTGTTGCAGCTTTGACATGCATGAAGACACTTTTGATGCTCTTCAATGTCGTCTTTTGGGTACAGTTCAAATCTTCTGTTGATTTATCTACCAGACACTTTTCTAAATCCACCGATTTTACTCTGTCATAACTATCATCAATATCATTTCAGTTTTCCTATTATTCCAGTTTACTTTTTGAATCGTTGCAATTTATCTGCAAGATCCATTTTACAGCATATCCTCCCTGAAGAAAATGCGAAATTAAATATCAAAGCGCATTTTAGTAATTAATGAAAGAATCAAATGTATTTCAGCACAGCTATTTTAACAGATACAATAAGAGTATGATTGAAAATTATTTCGGAAATTAGTTGCCATAAGCTTGCATCGTTTGCACTTAGGTAATAAGAATTTACTCCGCTTTGCTGGAAGTAGATAGAGTAGCTATTTGGAGAAAATGGTTTCAAGTTATTGGGAAAAGGACGAAAGGTATATAAAGTAAGGTGTCGTTTGCGAGAACGTCAATAGGGATAAAGCGTAATACCCTTTTCCATACAAGTTGTTAACGTGTAAGTAGGAATCCATCCTTCCTTGAAATTTTCTCGTCCGCGAAAGTTTTCAATTGCCCATTCTTGGGAGACATGCTAACTCTCTCTATCTTTTCCACTTTTTTCTGAACTCTCACGGAGTTTCGAATGCATCGAAAACATTCAACCTACTTACATAACATGCAATAATGTAAAAGAGGGATAAACTTGTGCGAAATCGTAAGGAACTTATCCTTCCAAGTTTTACCTTCAGTTTCCCTACTATTTGCATATCAACGATAATTTTATTCGCTTATGTAAAAATGTTCTAGGTATATAGTTTAGAGGCAGAGTAGCTCGGGTACTTCATTTCCTTGACAAGTTTGCACATATCTTTTCTCCCAACGCCTTTAATTTCCACGCTTCGCCCTTGGCGAAAGAAATTCTTTTCAAAATGAGAATAAACAGGAATCGAAGGGGAGAAATGTGAGTTTCTTAATTGAATTCGTTGATACGTAATTAGATTTGACTTTATAATTCCTCTCCATAATTGCACACAAAGTTTGCCCATCTACAGCGAATTAGTGTCAAACTACTGAACTTAAGTAGAAACTGCTGTAAATAGGTACGATAAAATTGAAATAGTGTGTACGGAAGCATCTTTCTTTCAACTCGGGATTTTTACAACTTCCATTACAATTAGTTTCACTACTTGAAAAACTGCGAGCAAGTACCATCATGTGTGTTTAGAGATCACATAGATGCTTTGGGCGTTTCGTCGATCTAGAAAAGTTGCGCCGAGTGTTTAATGGAAAAGAGGGGCAGAGCATGTCTCCCTTCATTTATCTCTTTGCTTTCACGTAACACTTACACAGCGACATTTCTGTGTGACTAGTTTCTCCAGACTTACTATATGACAACCAAACCAGCACAATCGTAAAGGACGCTCTAATAAATGATCTCATGGAATATTTAGTAAGGAGTTGGATGGAAAACTCCCTTAGTGATCCCTCTCACATACTTGCCCTCACAATATTAACAACTACTGCAAAAACAAGACCATGCACACTAAATTTTCTTCCTCCAGCACAAATATCCTACTGCATTTTTAACAATGATAATATACACTCCATTTTCAAAAATGGAGAACATTCCATAGATCTGCTTATATAATGTCCCAACTACACAAACCATCTTTCCATCAACAAATTTAATCCTTCTTTTTTCTAGTACTCGTACGTTACACCCGACAACGATACAATTCTTAAGCATATATGACTTTTACCAGTATTTTTGAACATTACTACACTATGAGAGATTGCCCTTACTTATTAGGCCAGAAGGTCGAGAGATTCTTAGTGTCAGATTTATGGTTCATGCTTCTCTTGCGTTGCATAATGTATGTCTGTAGACTGTTTCTGTTTATATACGCCTAAAGATCCCTTTACAAATTTTAAGATGTAGCTCTAGGAAATTTCTTCATACCTTAATTTCCCCTTAAGTGCATAAGATGCTACAGTCAGGCCTGAAAGTTATTCTGTGAGTGTAGGAAAAGCTAAGCTCAGATAAGACGAGATAATTCCCTGTTTTCGCAAGCTCATCTCATTACAATTTGTTCAGCTGTCAGGCATCCTGCTCTTGGTGTTGGGCATATATCTAAATTTGGAACTACACAAATATATGGAACTTTCTCCTGACTTCTCTGCAACCGCTCCGTACGTACTTGTTGGCACTGGACTTCTCATACTCTTCTTGGCTACTCTCGCCTGCTGCTGCACTGTCAAGGAACAACCCATTCTGCTTTACATCGTAAGATACTTATTTCATTTATTAACTTCATTTTTCAGACAATCATTAATACTTCCACCTCTAGAGTTTACTGCAGTTCTTTACTATCCTAAAAGCAAATCTTATAGCCCAAATAGTAAAACAATCCACACAGATATCCATAATTCAAGAAAATAAAAGCTATTGCTTCCAGATATCTATTGATTCCTTTAAATCGAAGATATCTTTGTTAATCATAGGAAACCCACCGAATTTCCATTAACTGGATATTGCGAAAAAGTAGCTAAGTAAAAATGCCTAATACTGGGGACGGGTTTTTGGAATAACACCTAATGATTATTTCCAATTTTTTCTAACGCCTTTATTTTTTATTTCTGACTTCTATTGAATCTGCATTTTAAAAATTGTAGATAAACACTTTTCGAATCTTATTCTTTACGATTCTTTTCATTTCCGGGTCTATTTTGGGTTCGTTTATGCATTAAAAAAAGTCTGTAGGTCAGTTTGGCAAAAGTAAAATTATATGGTAAATGGATAATTGGATTGTGGATAATTTGGCAGATGGAAAATGAAAATGACCCATAGCATATTGATGCAAATGACAAATGAAGCAAATGACCCATTGCATATTGGCATACATAATGGCGAATAGCATATTGGCTCGATTGGAGAGTTTGGCAAAAGCTTCAAAAAACAGAAGAAATTATGGGGAAAAGCGTATTCCTTTTTCTAAATTTATAAAAATTATTGCAATGAACTTGATTTGAACTTAACTTACTAATTCATAACTTAATGACATGCTATGAGCTAACCAATAAAGCAAATATAAGTTGCACATGAAAAACACGTTTTGCCAAACTGTCCAAATTGATTTTCCAAAGTGTCCACAGCCTTTTGCCAAACGGGCTTTTGCCAAAACGAAGGGCATCCAAAAAAATGTTCATTGCGATCTATGTGATTGTGTGCCTAAAATAGAAACAAAAAATGTACCCCCTTAAAAATTGTAGTTTAAAAATGGCACCTCGAAATGTTGATGCCTCGATTTGGGGCTCAGTCCCCTATTGGTTTTTACGGCGAAACTTTTCAGATGCCTTTAGGAATAATTGTATTTAGAAATGGAGCAATTGTACCAATGATATTTATCGTGAATTCTCGTCGAATTGAGGTAATTTAGAGCACTGCGGATATTTGATCATGTAGGGAATACGTTGAAAGGTTGGGAATATGGAACTGAAAATGCTTCCAGAAGAGTAAGCTTTTGGTGGATTCATAATATAAACACGTTTTGCGATAAGCCCATGAGTCAGTTTTGTGACAGGACTGAAAAAAATCAATCGATATAGTGTGTTCAGAATAAAGAATGACAATTGAGAACTATGTAGACATTAGAGTTGAATATGGGTATGTATAAGAAAGTAAATATCTCAGTTTGAACATGAATTTTTATAGGTTTGTAGCTGGCAATCATTTTAAAGGGCAATCAAAGTATCATTTAGGCTCTGGATGGAAGCTTCGCCAAAAGTGTCCAACAGTAGTGTAATTCCCCATAAATAAGCCGGTAACTTGCGACAGCGTAGATTGTAAATGTACATAGTCGAAGATTTATTAGCGTACATTGCGAGTAGTTTTTCCCAAGACTAGACAGTAGATGTTCTTGGAAAGTAAACATTGTACGTACATATATCATATATTACATCGGTACCTACGCAGTTCGACAATAAATCCAAACCTTGCTTTATTTAGTATGGAGCGCAGGGAAGATTTATGGAACTTTTTTAATTGAAATGTACTTTTGCGTTAAATATCGGAGGAAAAGAATTTTCTAATATCTATATTTCTTAACCTGTCACGTACACAGTACGCAGCATTTCTGGCGATCGTTTTTGTGGTTGAAGTTGGAGCCTGCATCTCTGGATATGCCTATAGATCAAAATTACGGTCTTCCTTTCAACGAGGACTGAATAGTTCCCTTGCTGTCTACAATCACGATCATGCACGTACTTCGGCGATCAATTCTCTGCAAACCACTGTATGAATACATTTTTTTATCAAATTTTTTTCTCCGTTTTTATATACTATTACATTAATTTTTATCTTTCCACAACTCTGCTAATGTCTATCAAATAATGTAGTCGGGAAATAAGGGAGCCCTAATAGATGTCAAAAGTGCAACTGTTCCCCGTTGTAAAATGTGTCTCAAGACATAAAATGTTGCACAATGCAATACAAGAGTTGTACGATTAGTTTTTACTGGTGCAAGCTGTGTGAAATGATAACTGTTTTGTTTTTGCAGCTTCACTGCTGTGGAATTGAAGGTTATGCGGACTGGTACACAACTCCGTATGGAAGAGTACCTGGATCATGCTGCAAGACTAACATGGGATGCGACACCAAAAACCCTATCTTGATATACACTACCGTAAATGAATAAATGAACAAACATTATCCTACTTTTACTGGGTGTTACATTGTTTCTTTTATTTTGTGTACACAGGGATGCTACGCCTTGGTCACCAACTTTTTAACGACTAAAGTGGGAATCGTGGCAGGGGCGGCGTTGGCATTGGCTTGTTTCCAACTCTTTGGCGTGTTCTTAACTGTCTGCTTGGCTAACTTGTTGCAAAAAACGAAATACGAGCAGATGACTTGATCGGAAAACATTGAAATGTCCTCATCTATGAGTGCGATGAATTCTATTCACAGTATATGAGTTTTTGCACTTTCATTCTTTATTTAAACTGGAGAAACTTATTCAATTTACTGCACTCTTTACAAGGACGTGTCTCCCAATTATATTTATTGCATTAATGGTTTTTAATTTTCGGTTTTCTTCTGAAAAGTTTATGTTGGGGATTCTTTGTATTGAGTTTTGAGGTTGATGCGAAGGAAATTCTAAAGTTTTAATCATTAAAACTACTAAATTCTTGATAATTCTCTTTGAAAATAATACTCTGCTGCTGTCCTGTCATTAACTTGAAAAATACTCCATGTACCTAACATATCAACGTTCGAATGCGTATTTTAACCCAAAGCTCTACAAAAGCAAAGTCAGCGAAAATACCAACTCGAAACAAATGTGATGTGAAATGAAGGCTTGTGAAAATGAAATGTTTCTGCTGAGTCTGCAGCAAAGTCATGTCGTATTGTTATGTACACATGAATGTACATTGCCCACTGTGCTAAATAAATTCAATTAACTCTGTGTATGTATGGGGAAAGTAACCGATATGCGTTCAGATGACATTTCTGCTCTGGGCACAATCACAGTGAATCTTTGCTGCATTCAGTCGTTCAAGCGAAATATCAAATCACAAACATGTACATAGTGAGAATCAGTCTGCTTCATAGATATTCACTTACCGCCTTCACCATTCAATTCACAGCACAATTGCAGATACTTATTTGCACACTTCTTCACTTCTCCTAACAAATCTATGCATAGAATACAAATAACTATAGAAAATTAAATTTAGTCGCCAGAATTACTTGAAAGATAAAATGCAGAGCACAAACCACTACTCAAAGCTAATAAACATAATGAAGTTGGCTAATATATACGTACATTCCACTGTAATTACTAATTAATCGTATGAAGAATGTAAATCCATACAAAAACTAGATCTAAATCTAGATTAGTAATTAAATAAATACTAATAGCACAATTTATGTAATTCTCAAAGGGACACTTTTAATATATGTAATAAATGATGATGAATAATCCTCCTGTGTACATAAACAGTAGTAACGTCTATTTATTCCGCAGAAATCTTGTCATCTCCTTTCATAAACATTGAATTATTACTTTATTACAATTGAGCACTACTAAATGACACACGATGCCCCATTCTTTATCTACAGTGGTGTTAAAGATAAAGTACACCGTACACCACAGTAGTACAGTACAGTACAGGTAGTAGATACAAACACAACCGATCTCAATTTTAATGTTAAATTTTCAGGCAATTGGGCAATACAACATCCAAACGTAATGAAAATATCAATTCCAGTAATACAATAGTATGAATTTCTGTAGATGACTTTCGCATATATATTTATATACTTAAAATGTACCTTAAAATAAACTACACCGAAAAATGCTAATGAGAAGAATTAATATAGTTAGGATTAGTTAATCACAGTTTCTTTACATTTACCAGCATATTGAATGTGTAATACAATATCTATGATATCAGTATCTACTTAATAGCGATAACATTTTGTTGAAGATCTATTCTTCTAAATTGTGTACTAAATCCCTTACCAAAGACTTTAAGCGTCCTCCTACGAACCGTTTGATCCTCTTATACCAGGGTTTACTTTGATAGTCCGTAATTATTTTTTCGACTACAGCTCTGCCAATATCCTTTTGGTTAGATGCTATTTTTTCATCCATATAGTCATCATAAGTCCTCCATTTGAACTGACTCCTGAGTTTTCTTCGGTTATACTCATCGAGCATGGCAGCATTCCTTTCAGATTTAATTCGGTTATACTCGTCCGTGATGGCATATAAATATTCCCAAATATCATCTCGGAATTGTGCTTTTTGTGTATCTGAAAGGCTATCCAATTTATGGTCGACACTCCTTATGAGATTCACATTGAAGGTTCGCAAAACTTTGTTGAATCTTGGATAGTCATAGTTGTAATCAGTCTGTTCGTTGTCATATACTACAGAGTTGTAGTTGTAGTAATGTCGACTCTCCCCGTAGTCGCCGTTCAAATATTGACCATGTCTTCCCTGGAACTTTCTTCCCAGACTTAGAGAGCTGAGGGACAGCACACATAATACGAGTAACTTATGGCCAGCCATAGAAGATTGAAACCTAATCAGAAGATATTACAGATATTTCCAAAGATTAATATTTTCTCCTATATAACTGATGAAATTGTCTGGACATTAAATAAAGTATCACGTACCGTATATTTCAGCCGAGTCTGAGGAATAATTATGTAACTACACATAGTCTTCTTAAGACTGGTGCAAAAAACGCTAGAAATATGCTTATATACCAACCTGTTACCATATAGAGTAGCTATTGTTGGATATCTATTGTGTGGAATGTCCTAATCAAACTCATTTGTCAAGAGTACAACTACATCAATTAACTAATGCATTTCTTACAGGCATATCCCATCTAGAGCGGATTTGTTTCATCGAACTGCACTTTTACACAGAATGTCGAAGTAATCCCTTTGTCTTGTATTTTCCTATAGCGGTCGACCATATCCGCCACGTAGGCCACAGGAAATCCCAGTAAACACTTAAAATATCTACTTAGCATGTTGGGAACTGTTTAATCGTGTAACAGTAGTGTACATGCTGTTATATCTGTATCTGTATGCATTTTGCATGTACTACCTGAACTGATTACTGAACAGATGCCGGTAACAATACCTGAGGAGTGTTCTCTGAAATAAATGCTGGGCACCAGGTCATGTGTAGTGCAAATAAACGAACAAATTAGCGATTAGGGGTGGGAGTAAGACATTTTTTATTATGACTTGTCAAACCACGTATTTTCCATGCGTTTACTCTTGATTCTTGTTGATTATAGTGTATTTTACTTATTACAATTACTCGTAAGTACAACAACGTGATAAACATTGAATTCAATATGGATTTGTATTAATAACTCCGGAACGTTGTAAATCTGAAACGCATTCTTCTGCTCAAAATCTCTATTTTTTTAAGTACATCAAATTTTAAAGAACATTTTTTATGATTTATAGTATAGACATACTTAGTCTGGATTAAATGAACAATAGTAGTCGAAAATCATAACTAGCTCACACGTAACTAGATACACAAAAACTTTGTTTCACATGACTAGAAATTATTTTTCAAAAATATAGCATCAGTAATGAAAACAAGCTCGACAAAAAGATATCAAATACATACAGATAGAACTACATCCTAAACACACACTTAAACATTATGTACATTACTACATAATTTATTTAAGTAAGAACCTCTGAATTACGTATAACAACAGTATGTATCATCAACGTGATATGATTATCTAGTTTAACAATGAACACAGAATACATTAAAAAGCAGTCACTTCACAGTTCAATAACATTTAATAACCTAACTATTCAATAATAATAACGAGACCTCTAATAAGGAACATTTCCCAAATCAGGACCAACCTCCTTATCCTTACTTAACTATAACAAGTCTACTTTGCTATTTAAGGGCACACTTGACTCTGAATTTGTTGCCTTACATTTAGTAGGTAGTTTCTTTACCGCAATACTTATACATTTGTAAGTCACATCAACTACAACTAAATATTTATGGCAGCAATATGTAATTGCTCGACACAGTAACTTCGTAACAACTACCTACTGCGACTTCCTCAATCGTAACACTAGTAGAATGATACCATTCTACAGAAAACTGTTATGAAAACTTCGTCATTTTAATAACATAGTACTTCTGATTGTTACCTGTCTACGATTGTTATACAATTAAGTCACAATTTTATAAAAACCCTAAACGCAACCATGTTTAGTAGAAATACATAGAATATGCTTTACCAAATCGATGTAATATTTAGACCTACATCAGTAAATACAATGTTGTGTACAACTGTAATAAAACAGAGGACCTAAAGCATAGTAGTTTGTGTCTAAATGTTAATGCTATAGCCTATGACATTTTGTGCAATTTATTGAAAGTGTATATTTAGAAATATTCGCTTTAACAAAATAAAAATCTATCCCAAATTAGTTTCCGAATAGAAATCAGATCAACATAAAGACCTTGAAATATGATTTTGAGCAATTACTTTGATATATTGTTTTTCAATTGGATAATTTTGGCATTTAGAAATTTAAAATGACCTGCACATGTCATACAACGTTTTGCTAATAACCATTAGACACCCACCAGCACAACCAAATAAAATGGCACATATCCAATAATAACATATAATGTATCAACTTACGATATTGGCTCTTACAGTAGTACAGAGTTGACATAAATACAGATGATTAAATGGCAATTTTCATGATGACAGAAATAACTAAATTAAACAAGAACCTCTATCAAAAATGTCATTACAACAAATTTAGCACCTCCAAGTTACACTTTCAACAGAAAAGGCAAATTCTTACTAGTCTGTCAATTATTTTTTGCAGAAAAAATTGAAAATAATTTAGAATTACTTTTCAGTATATTTTGGTATTGTCTCCTCAACACGTATTTTAGTAAATAGGAGATACCTACCAATTACCCAAGTTCCCAGGCCAAAAAAGTTATTACTTGGTTATACACGTATTTCATCCTTAAAACGTTAATGGCAATGCTACGAATAACGAATCTTCATGTGAGATTAGAAATAAGCCTTCATATATGTAAATTACACATAATAAATAGATCTCACATTAAGTTAATAAACATTTTGTTAAGTACATTGAGTCAGCAAAAGTTATAATTATAACAGATATAGTCACGAATACACGAATTGCCTTTTCATATACCGATAATACTACTATATAGGAGTGAGTAATGCATTAGTATGGCAAAGAAAAATGAATTGTTTTACAATTATCCTACAGACTTCTTAAAATGTAGAGAACTTAATTAGTCTATGGAGGTACTGCACTTCTGTATGATAATTCAGAAAGTGCAGACGCATCTTTATATTAGTAATATTAATAGTGCTACAGATACTTAACTCTCTAAAGGTGTACTCCAGATCTAGTACACAATAGCATATAGACAAGACAATTAAGTTAACTAACAATAATTGTAGGTAATACTTATCTAACTGACTTAATAAGGACTTGTTTGTTTTCTCTCACAGCTCACAATGATTTGTATGTTTAAAACGATGATTGGATTTGCGGTTTACTATGTTTGGAGAAGTAATGGTCATATTTTAAGTACAAATCTTACAGTTTGTAAGTGAAGAACCGATTCCTGAATTCTGTACACGTTTTAATTGATTGATTTCTTATAGTAAAGCTATTACAGCACCAGTTATCTCGTGTGTCGTACCCATACATTAAAACATGTTTCTGAAATAGACAACAAAGATTTCCTACTTTACATAACACACACAATACAAGTGCCGAAGAGTTTCCTTGTAGGAGTTAATTAGTCTCAGACTAATAACACGAGCCTCTCTTAAGTCTTGTCACATTGATCCATAGACAATTATTAACTCTATTTATTATCTCAAGTAATACAAAGGATTGCAATAACATAAATAATAATTTAACTACATATTCTACGAATATCTGCAGATGATCTGTATTTAGAATAACTCGTTAAATACAATGAAACGGATTGGTGGATAAATCTGTTAGTAAGTCTACTTGATAATAATATAATTCCATCATGATTATAGTGACTGAACAAACTAGTGATAAATTAAGACTTAAAAATCACAAGGATCTAGATATAATTCACTATTTATACTAGAATTGGTACCAGGACTCACGGTGTTAGCGGAATTTTGAGCTTCAGTACTACTTGGAGGTGTTCTGCTATGACCCCGTCCCTGACGCTCTTTGTCTCCCTGATGAATACTCCTGAGATGATTTTTCATTTTATCTGGTCGTGAAAATTCCCTGGAACAAACGGGACATGGGAAAACTTTACGCATATTGCCCTCATGGTACAAAAAGGCGTGGCGCTGGAAACTATATTTGTTCTTGAAGGTTTTCGGGATGCGTAGCTTTTCACATTCAATGCAACGATAGACACCATCTTCGATAGAAGCGTATTTAAACAAATCCAGCCCTCGGACACTCATTTCCGATAATGGTTCCGAACT
This sequence comes from Tomocerus maximus, assembly GCA_019776445.1. NCBI lineage: Eukaryota > Metazoa > Arthropoda > Collembola > Entomobryomorpha > Tomoceridae > Tomocerus > Tomocerus maximus. The sequence goes on along the minus strand of JABASH010000793.1, from coordinate 5,357 downwards.
GGAAAGGTCAGGTGATAGAAACAAATCACCTTCGGGATCTAAATCCGGACTATGTTCACCATCGGAAGTCTTTTCTCGTTTCAGAGGGGGTTGTGACGGTGTTCCAGCATATCGTCGAGGGATCCTTCGTCTAACTCCTTGCCGACCTCCGGATGCTACTGGCTTCAAATCTGGAATTCGTGTTTGTCCTTCTGTGATTCACAAAATTAATTATCAGTACATTCTATTTGTATTCAACGCGGTATAATATGAATATAAATTACATAGAAAAGATAAAAACAGTAAATAAACCAGATCTTTAGTTTGATTAGAAAATAAATTGCATTTCATCGATCTTACTTGCTCCTGGTATCTTGACTGTCTCGGTGATTTGATTTTCTCCAGGAGCATTCTTTTTTGGCTGCCGTCCCCTTCGTTTTTTGGCAGCTGTTGCTTTCTTATCAGGAGTTGAATTGACAGCAGCGGCCAAACTATTAGAATGTGACCTTTCTTTCGCAGCTTTAGTCTTGTGTCCTTGATGTCCGTGTCCATGTGAGTGACTATGGGCACCACCTCCACTTCCATTGACATTGATACTAGATGAATCACAGCTAATGTTGTTGCTACTGGCATTGCTATTAAGTTGATGATACTGATTGTCGCTGACTTGGTTGCTGTTGCTGCTGCTATGACTCGGGTTATTATGACTATTGTTGTTGAAATTCTGAAAATGATGATGCAGATGCCCACTGTTGCTTGCTGGTCCACTTCCATTGGCATTGCTGACTCCGTGATTTGAGTTCGTGTGACCCTGACTATTATTATGATGACTACTATTCCCACTACTTTGGTGGTTATTATTACTATTATTACTGTTGGCGTTGTTGCTCCCACTGCCGTTCTCTGATGATTTTTCCGAGTCCTCGTCATCACTCTCAAAGCTTGATAGCCCCCTGATGGACAACGCTTCTGCCACTTTAAGTACATCGCTTAGATCTTTCTCGTCAATTGAGATCTCTCCACGATACATGAACTCCAACAGGGTCTTCAAATGTGCAAACTTCATATCGTGAAAAATAAGAATGGGATGCTTCTCTACGGGTGTCTGGTTCACAAACATTGCTTGAAAATAAGGAGAACATGCTGAAAGAACTATTTTATGAGCTTTTAGGAACTTTCCTTCAACGGCTAAAGTGACGTCCACCAAATTTTCCGACTGCAGCAGCGACTCAAATACATTCACCATGTTCGATCGGTGATTGTTCCATTTCAACAGAAAGTGCTGACTTTGTTGCTGAGAGGAAGATTGAGGAAGCGTCATCTTGATCACTTTCAATCTTCGCTTTACTGGTCAGAAAATCACAAAAAACGCTCCTGTCAAATTAAAAGAAATACCAATTAATCAAACTGAATATAAATGACATACACAATGAGACTTGCTCAGCTTCTAACTACATAGTAAATAGGACACCGTAACTAAGTATACAACTTCAATGTGTGATAGCATAAAATGTTAATATAAATGGATATGTCAATTTTATTTGTGTTCTAAAGTACCTAATCGTTGCAGTTTCTATTAAATTAAACAATGATCAATTGTTTATGCATACAGTAAGTGGGTTTCGCACTTAAGGCTATAAATGCTCTTCAATAAAATAAACACTGAATATCGCTTTACGCATTTATAACGCAATTCTGAGTTTTCCGAGTTTTGTCAGACTATTTAATGAAAAAAATACTAATACGATTCCATTCAGTGAGTCTCAAAAGAATTAAATGATATTTTAATGTACTCTTATTAGATGGAAGTGACAACGATACCAAAAACATCCTAAAATTCTCCGCGTCAGACAATGTGGAGAACAAAAATTCTCCGCGTCAGACAAGGAGAACAAATTTCGTTCGCAGATGCAAGAAATTTCATAATCTACTGTATAAACGTCCTAAAATTCTCCGCGTCAGAGAATGTGGAGAACACGTAGGTTAAAGCTAGTATTATTTATTTGATTTCAGACTAAGTCTGATAACCAAATTACAAATATACAAGTCATAACCCATTAATTGTGGTTATAAATCGTCAATTAAGTTACAATGTAAAAATTACTTTACATGTGTATAACATGTGAAAATATAAATGTCATGTTAGCTAACACCTACCTTTTAGTATAGTGTAAGTGTTACCCCTTAATATACTAAAGATTCACAATCATGTACTCGATAGTATGTGATAGAAACAATCTATAAAATAGTACTACATATAGTTTTACGCTTTTACTAAATTAACTGCTCACACCTTTCGTGACGTTTCGTTGAAAGAGCACTGGTCTAGTTTAAAATTGGTCTATAATATGAAATTAATGTGTATAGATCGGGGCACACACTGGGGTTAATATATATGGGCGACAAATATCTGAAAATTTCTTCCCCTACAGATTACTAGTATATTTATTGCATTATTCTTTTCTGTAGTGTCATAAAATTGGTATGTATCATATTCCTGCCATCCCTTTGTGTGTAAACTGTCATATAGCATTTTATCATATATGAGTGATGATATGACTTTAAGTATTTTAACAATGTTTCCCCAATGCTTTATCTGTTTTTAGTTGGGGAAACAGAAAGAAACCGAAGCAATTTGTACTCTGTAGTAAATACTATATGTTTGTCGTCTGTTCCACAATATATAACTTAAGCCCTGCACACGTATCAATAGTAGATAGATACGTAAACACAATATTGCTCTTAGTATCATGTACGACTGTACTATAAGCAAAATGCGTATGTTTTATACTATAGTTAGTTGAATCGAGTTAAAGTTGTGATGGTCACAATAATCCCTCGATAATAATAGTCACTGTTGTATGCTTACTGAAACACACCACAGAACGGGAACCGCAAGGCAAAAAATAATCTAATCTACCCCTTCAGTCAGTTATTGACATTGTTGACTCGACACATAAGGCTTACTGCGTACAGAACGATAGTGCACATTTTAAAGCAATATTATATATTCAGGACAGCGAAACAACTCTAGCGACAAAAAAGGCATGATTTCGCCGAACGAGTTATTGTACTGTATTTAGCAAGCTATCTGTATTTGGCTCGTTACTCTGTTATCATGATCCTTAAATTAGCTTGAAAATGATTACTAATGATTTGAAAATGAAAGTAACAGCAAAGAATTCTCATACATCATGTTAGAAGATTTCTTGGTATGATACATTTTTGCACACATTACAAGATTAAAATCTGATGAGTTCTGCACAATCACCCTAGATAATGCAAATATTTATATGTAGTAAGTTATTTTACACCAGAAAAATGTTTCTGAGAAAAACGATCAAAATTCAATAGTTAGGTAACAGTTATGCTAAATACGTACTATTTCCCCCTGTATACAGTCTATTTAGTTTAGGATACTTGTTTGAGTGTTAACAAATAGTTAAGTCGACCTTCACTAGCACTGAATGAAATAAACAGCATGCGCATTTCTGAGTAATCATCCTGGACACATACATATGCATTGGGTCTCACTATATGTGTTGGTGCTCCATGAAAATGAAAAGTTTGCTAATGAAATACGATTTGTTTACAAACGAATGCATACAGACACTTAAATTGGCCTATAAAATATTCAAATGACTTTTCCATTTAAATTGCAAAGTGTTTCATACTTATGTACTAAGAAACATGAGTAGACAGTGACACTGACAGCTTTATCCTTCTCACTTTCTGCCCTACTTATTCACTCTAACCATGAAGCAAGATTTAATAACTTAAAATCTATAATCATGGGGTGGGATCAATTGGCAAACAGGAAAACTATTAGCAAGTGCAAATCTTGATGATAAAAATTAGTCGTTCGACTTCCTTTCTTTTCCTTCCTCCATAATTCAATTTAATGACATGAGCTCGCCTCGAGAAGCTCTACATAGCCTGAAAGTGCGAGTTTGTTATTGGCTAGCATTTTATCTATCTGTATTAGAACTGGAGATGGGCAGTTTTGTGCACAGCCCAAAGAAAATAGAAACCTTATTATTCTATTAATTGGGAAACGCTATAAACTCGGGAAATACTGGAGGACGTGTGTGTATCTTTACAGCTTCTAAAATTGGTATATCCTCGAGTATTTAATAGTGGAAATACGAACGGGGGAGTATGAATCGGTTGTTTTCGTCTTTGTGCGTGCGCAACCTGCCAATATTCTTTTATTCTTTCCTCAACACACTATACTCTATACAGAACATCTCAAAGGAAAAGTCCCTTTAACAAACGACATAACAATTCTTTATGCATTTATACTACACAGTAGAATGTGACATATGTTGGGACCTAAATAGATGGAATCTCAATCTAAACCTATAATTTCATCAAGATATCTTGATTATTATCAATTCATGAGATATTCTTAGTCTGTAGTAGGTAGATAGGTACTCATAATATAAAAACTTTGTTGATACAAATATTATTTAAATGATTGTGGATTCAATATTGGAATTCCTGATAAAAATTATTGGGTACCAATCATTAAACCATTGTGCTATTGCTAAGTAGGTGGTACAAAGAATTTGGATGTTGCCAGTTAACTATTATGAAACGGCAATATTGGCAATTATAAAATCGTACATGACCATTAAATGTTAGTGAAAGTTTAAATTACCCTTGCTTTGATTGGAAACACTTTGCAACTCTTAAAATCTATCCCTCAGCAATAGCCTCAAAAATCAACATACAGCCAAGAAAGATAGATATTATGATGAACATAATAATATCATTAGTATACCATTTTTTTGAGTCTGGAGAATCAATTCCAACTTGTATTGGAGTGTCCACTACTGTTGTTAATGTATTGGTAGACCAAAAATATTGAATCGATCTCTATCGGTAATGTAAATAACTTAAAAAGACATGACTATCAATTTCAGAGAAGTAAGTATAAAATTGCACACCCAGGCGTTTATAATCCCCGTAAGTCTTCAACAAATCACTATAAAATGCTACACCAATATTGCAATCCGTAGTAAACGTTTTTCAACAAAGGTTTTTAGTGACGCAGTGTTGGTTTACTTTCAAAATCGAGACATATCTTATTTCATTGAATACAAAAAATCAGATTGAGAAAGAGTTTTATCATAGTTACATCTACTGTGGTAAGTACCGCAGAAGTCTGTAGCATCATCATCAAAGGTAGACGAATAAAATGGCAATTCAATCCGTTCTGCTTTGTACTACTAATATCTTGTTCTGTTGTAGCGTTTATAGGATTACTACTAACAAACCACAACAGGTACTTAAAATACAAAGACAATATTTCCATGTCTAGTCTCGAGTTTCTATCGTACTCCTAATACCTAACAGACAGAAAACACAATACAACT